>JAULKR010004787.1:0-13603 GCA_032356305.1 Prasiola linearis | reverse complement strand
CTCTCTCTCTCTCTCTCTCTCTCTCTCTCTCTCTCTCTCTCTCTCTCTCTCTCTCTCTCTCTCTCTCTCCCTCTTTCCCTCTCTCTCTCCCTCACTCACTCACTCTCTCTCCCTCCCTCCCTCTTTCTCCACTTCTCCCCCCCTCCCTTTCCCCTCGCCCTCTTCATACCAGAGGCTCCCTCTCTCTGTGAATTTCGATATCGCTACTTCAACCCAAATCTGCTCTGAAGAGTGCTATCAAAATTGTCAAGGCGATCTAAGTAAACAACGTCATTCAAGTAGACGCTCTCAAAATCGACGCAGTCACTTTCTGTCAATTAAGTCATCTCAGATATTGCGCAAAATTTACTAAGAATGGATTAAGCTGAGCACACCTCCGGGAAGATGCAGGACGATAATCGCTGGTACCGTCCATCATGAATCCACCACCGATGTCATCTACCTTTCTTCCGATGTACAGGGAAGTGTCACTACACCTGGCAGAATAGTCTTCAGCAGTGTCACCGTCCACTAGCTAGTACTGCAACCTTCGGAAATGAGTTGCAACGCAGGAACACGTGGACGTCATAGCAGGATGTACCATGGCCAGCAGGTGTACCGGGGCTTCTGCAAACGTTAAACGCGGATGACGGATGCATAGCTATGACTATTGTGGTCTTTAGGTTAACCTAAAAGACAGAGCGCAAAGTAGACCATTTTGCGCGATCGGGCAGCAAAATACCGCAGTCCGAATATGCCAGTAGATGCAGGCCGAATATGCAGGCCGAATATGCCCAGCTGTCTTTCCAGGGCGGGGCTATTTGCATACAGTGAACTTGTCTAGGACGATTTCCTGTTTGTTGTTTTGCTCACGGTAAATTTGCTGATACATAAGATATGGAGATGAGCCATGCAATGGCTTGCAGAGGCTTACATCGGCCATGTACACTGCTTTTCTCCGGTAGATATTTCGTCATCCTTAAATCCACTAGTGGCTGCGCGATGGTTTCTTGAACGCATGGGATTAAAATTACGAACTCTTGAATGCAGGCATACCGATGATGCGACAAAGAAGTAGCTGTTGGCGCAGAGGGCGAGTACAGCCTGCGTGCACAATGCAGCAGTCATCAGAGCAGCTGCTTGATCGCGGCATCAACAGCAGGTGCGTTGCCTTCTAAACAGTGCATGGTATGCATACCTTCAAAAAGATGCAGTGGAGGATGTGCCTCGTTTATCATTTTAAACTCGTGAAATACGTTAGGAAAGTCTGTGACAAAACCTACACCCAGTATGGATAAGTTGCTGCTAAATAATTTTGTGAAGTATGTAAGAGCGATCGTGGCAAATTTGGTGGAGCACGCTGACGCCCATTCACCTGAATATTTAGGCCTGGAGTATGCTTTCGCGAACACATTCTTGTGCATTGATACTGCGCTTTTCGTCAAGATTGTGTACACACTCTTTACGTCAGATTAGACAATCATACTTTGCTTCATCATGATAAGCACGGCGATTGATCATAGGGGGTTCTCACCCACCCAAGCGCTGAAGGCGGTGACGACACCGCTCTTCAGCGCAGTCGACATCGTATGGACTCGATTTCTCAACCTGTACGCGGATTTTATCAGCGAAGAGACTAAACGCAAGTGGCAGTGGTCGCGCCAAATGGATCAGGAGACACGATTTTGGAAGAAGATTTTGACCTTCTGCTGGGGTGAGATCTGCTATTATCTGCTTATGTACAGTCCACTGTTCATGTCACAATAACATTTGGTGGATTCCCTCTCTTTAGAACAAGGTTCAAAGGCGATTTGCTTGCGGAAAAAGAGTGTGTGTGTGTGTGTGTGTGTGTGTGTGTGTGTGTGTGTGTGTGTGTGTGTGTGTGTGTGTGTGTGTGTGTGTGTGCGATCAGCTGATGACCAGCAGTAGACCATAAACATCACCTACTTAGATTTTGATGACGTGATATTCACTTTCTGTGTGCAGCTGTGGCGTTGACGTTCGTCTGGGAGGCGTTGGTGCCTGTCAGTGTTATGCTGGGCATCGTACTGCCTCTGTTCATGCAAAGCATCATGTACGATCGGCCACTTATGAACCCTATCACTATTGGGTTGCTGTTGATATTGCCATTCAAATTTTGTCCAGGATGTGCTTGGAATTGGGTGTGATCTGCTGCACTATATGCACAGGTGCTCTTTCATCTAGGCATACGCAACAACAATTTTAGTTGGTTGATCTTTGGAATCGTCTGTATCGACCAAATTATTTCGTATTTTTCTTGTGCGAGTTTGTCGTTGCATCACGTGACAATGACAGTGGGTCAGCCCAAACTTTGCACGGAAATCACCACCAGTATCTGCTTTTTGTGCACACAATTGCTAGATATCCATTAGACAAGTTCATATTTGGAAATGCTTTGGCTCCTCAACTGTTCACTGGTACTCGACATTCAGAACTTGCCTTTGTAGTTTTGATCAGCTCACTTTACAAGGGTCACAAGTTGGCACACTTTATATGCTTCAATTGCGCCACAGCACCAGTGGCACTTGAGTGCACTCAGCACCTACATGTCTACAGTTACGTAAGCTAGCTGTTGGGTTCCTCTGATGTTTATCTATAATGTTGCTTAGCAAGCATGTAAGCCACATTCGATGCAGACGTGGTGTTGAAGGGCGTAGAAGGGTTCATTATCATACCGTGGTTGGATTGACACACGGCTTCCCAACGCAAGCCCAATTTTACAAGGACGTGGAGGTTTTAGCTAGACCCCTGTTAAACTTGCAGCAGCAGCGGTCAATGTTATTGTAACACCACATGGCATGTGTGACTATTTAAGCTGTGCCGCACCCAGTACTGGTGCCAGGCCAGGCCGTGACGGCGCTTAGATTATGTGTACTTCAACTGTACATGAGCGAATAAGCCTTGCGCAGGCTGTGGCCTGCATGGACATGCCCGAAGAAGGACAGATTGAAATACTGTTGTTTCTTTTCGCATCTCTTGCATGCGTCAGTGCCAAAGGAACATGTGCTATTCAGGTCACGTTCCTTACGATGTGCAATACGCCCTGACGTCAGTCTACCAACCAAACAAGTCTAGAATTTGTTTATCCTGTGAATCGAACTATCGAGGAGTGAATATAGTAGACATAGGAATCTGCACAGGCATCATGTACCCATAACAATCACTCCAACTACATAACTACATTCAATATTAAGTTTGAATAACCCTAGCCTATCAAAGTGTGAGTATGATTCGACAGCTGTCTGCAACTTTCCATCGTCCCGACGACAATAGCGCCTGCGTGTTCGTATTCCTCAGTACCCAAATATTTGCCTGAATCCATTCGCTCAAACCTAACGGGAGTGTGACGTGGGGCACTATGCCTCCAAAACGACGCCGGGCTGCCAACAAACGAGCTCGTCGACCTGAACCTTCTCGTGTTGTGAAGATTACAACAGATGCAGCGTGGACGAAGCTTCACTCAAGGCATAAAGAAAATTTAATTATCGTCCATTTCTCAGGGGTATGTTGAAGATCGCCAGTATGACCATGCACACACTTCATCTGAACAATTATTCACTTTTGTTGGCTGCTGACATGACTGCAACTGTTCGAATTCCCCTCCAAGATGTATGCACCGTATGCTGTCTCGCTATCAATGTGTCCAGAATCGGTGACAATTCCTTATCGTCATCATGCGAACTGTGCTAGGATATGCAATGTTCGCAGGCCTTTTCAAAGCCGTCATCTCAGCTGCGACCTTACTTCGCGATGTACGCTAGGCTACCACAATACAGTCATGTAACTTTTGCTGAAATAGACGTTCAACAACTTTCGGTGCGAACATCATTTGAGCGACCAGCTCGATCATCTTGTGTGCATGCACATGTCATAAGAGTTCAGCTTCGCTTGAAGCCGCACCTTTTCTGGTTGCTAGGCAGTATGACATGTACTTTGAAAGTAAGCTGATCGAAATAAGCCGCAGAATACAGTGCCAAATCCACTCCACCGTTTGTCATGCAGGAGGTTGCAGAAAGCACTGGCGTACAAGCTTGCCCCACAATTGCCTGTTGGCGTGACGGCCAGCTCTTGCAGGTGCTTGAGCTGCAACCACTTCGTAGACATCCTGTATGGTTCGCTTCATCGTCGCTTATTGTCGCCTGGTGAACAAACTCACTTTGCAACTGCAGATCTCAGGCAGGGGCGAAGGCGGTGACCCTTCCTTCGTTCGCAGGATGTTGGAGGCCCATGCAGGCAGGTCCCCGATATTATCTGTACCTATACACCTATGTATGTATGTATTAATATATATATATATATATATATATAAATTTATATTTCAATGTACTAATAAGGTATAGCAATACCTAAAAGTAGGTTTGACTCCGACGGCGAGTTGCCGCCAAAATTCGAGTGATGTCTTGCACACGCACCAAGATTAAATGGTGGGAGACGTGGAGCTGCTGACTTTGTGACATTATGTGCAAAGGGGACAAACCCCGTGAACCAAAGTGGCGGAAGTGGCTTCTCAAAGGCCTGGCTGTGGCAGGAGCAGTTGCCGCTACCGTTGCTATCGTGCGATCTTCGAAACGTGATGACACCGACACTCGAGTCACGGCTGTCAATGAACAGATAGAGGTCTGCTACTTGACGCCTATAGCCTTGAATCTCTTTTCCCTGCTTCAGCTTCCGGTAGCGCTGAACTTTCAGTAAATGTGCCTTTCTCGATTGCCTGCAACAGGCTTGTGCGTGAAAGGTTGCCCGAGCACTGATAGAAGTCGTGCGGGGCCGTTTAAATACAAGAGGTATTAAAAAAGTGTGTGTGCTATTCGCATCGTCAAGGGTGTTGTAAACATGTGCAGACGTTGCAGAAAAGCATCAATTTGGCCAAGCGAAGAAAGCAGCAAAAGTTGGTGAAACAGCTGGCGAGTCGCATGGACAGACTTACAGCTGAGGCCAAGGTATGACCAAATATTGGCTGTGTGCCTTGCTGCCATATACTGCAGTCTTAAGCTCGTTACAACCTAATCCCTTTGCGTATTGCACCGACTTCAGAATATGATCCGTTATTTTTACTGACACATCTCAAAAGCATCAAGGAAAGCTTGAGCACTCCCAGAAGGTGCACTCCCAGAAGGTAGCCAGTCGCTGTGGGGGAGACACGATATGGAGCAAGAAAGGTGCATCGTTTACTTGCAACAGGCCCTGGAGCGATTGGCCAACCAGCAAAACAGTAGCGAACTGCAGCTACAGGCAGCAGGAACAAGTCCTGCAGTGAGGCAGACTGCATACAGCTCATCGGAAGATGATGATACCGATGACGGTTCTCAATTCAGCGAGGTGAGAGGAACGCGTTCGTCTAAAGGTTAATTTCCCGGCGCCTTGATTGAGGTAGCACTAAAAGCAACCATGATCACAACGGCACACCACTGCTCTACATGCAATTGGCGCAGTCAGAATGAGGCTGCTGCTTGATGTTCGTTTGTCGTTGAGCACCTATGCAGTAAACCACAAGTTATAAAACTGTTGCCACTGCCCTGGACTGCTTGCTGCTCCTGGCAGAGCTGACCTGCAAACTTCTGCAAGCAACTACTTCTCATCACATAGTACATTTCACTTCGTGTGTGTGTGTGTGTGTGTGTGTGTTCGGGGGGAGGAGGTGTTTGATGCGAAGCCAGTCAGTCAAACAAGTTGTCTTGCAGGCTACTTAAGTGTCTTAAGAGATGGATTCCTCCGTGCCCTGGTTGCAGTGCTGATGTAGTTGTTCCGTGTGTTGAGAGCCAATCTGAGCTGAGTCCGTGAAGCCTTGACGATCGTGCCACCATTGACGACTAGCACTGTCGAGCTGCAGCGCATGGGGGTGCAAACGAAGCAGTAGTCAAGATGCTGATGGATATTGGAACTTTGGATCGAATTCCAGCTGCCATCGAAAGGGCGAAGAACAAAAGTGACTCTTTCAGGTTGATGGGCTTCGGACACAGGTCAGCCAATGACCACACATCACAGACACACAGCATTCACTCACCCACTCACCTACCTTCCCACCACCCACTTACACATGCCTGTTGTTTCGCCACGGTATTGCTCAGACGTCGGCAGGAATGCCATGATGCCTGACATGTCACATTTTCATAAGCAACAACAGCGGCAGCAACAGCAGTAGCAGCTCCAGTTGTCTTTTGAAGGAAGTTGCCCACAAAGCAGCTTCATGCAGCTCGTTCAACCCTCTCACGACGTGCTTCACGTGACCCCTTGGGTTGACCTGACACGCATACCATTGTGTTTGCGCATGGTTTACAAAACATTCGACCCCCGAGCCAAGATTATGCAGGCGCGCTTGTCTCCAACAACACATAAATAATGCAATACTTCCCAGAATGCATGTACTACTGCCGGACTCCCGAGCGCCATCTCCGCAGATCATGGGACATGGGACGGGATTTCTAAAAAGACGATACAAATAATAGTTGGATGGCCCTTTGGTTGCACTGAAACTAAGGTGATGTCACACACGAGAAGAGTGTGTCATGTCTCAACGAGTGTATCGTGGCAGTGTCTGTGCGGCGGGTGCGTGCATTGGCAATTGTGTAGAGGATCCATCGAGACGGAGTGAAGCATGTTGTGCCCTTTGTGTGAGCTCTACGTAATGCTCGCCCAACTCCTTCCAAGAGAAAAGGGACTTTTAGCCATTTGAACAGTCGCTTGCTTGAGTGATGAGAAGAGACTACCTCCTCATGGGCGGTTGAGGCATTCGAGCAATCAACCCTTTGTCTCCTGGCAGCGACTTGTCGGCACTAGTCTCACTCGCAGGCACCCGTCTCACTAGTAGGCACCAGTCTCACTAGCAGGCACTGGTCTCACGAGGCCTTCACTCCGTCATGCCGCCTAGCAAAACAGAACATGAGCTCTTTGCAAGTCGGGGTTCATCTCTTGTGCGTCACAAGCAGCTGCTCAAATCATGGCCATCGAGCACCAGCATCAATGAGATGATGATGCAGCGAATTTCTGGTTGTCAGATCCTTTACACTGAATTGCCATGGTGGCCTGAGCCCTCACCAACACTTTATCAACCATGAACCCGGTCGTGATCTTTGCAAAGCCAATGACGTTGACAGACGTTCGTCCGTTCTCCGATCACCTACGAGCTGACGTGTCGCAGGCTATCTGTCACGAGCTGTTTGAGGAGCTGAACATTGAGTAAGTGCTACCGACCGTGTCAGTTGTTGCATGGCACATGGTGCTGAAGCAGTCCTCTGTGCACGAGAGCAGCTGTTGCCGTCAGACTGCCCGTCACACCTCGCCATGTCAGTCTTCGCACCTGTCTTGGCAACACATCCTCTTTCTTTGAATCGGTCAATGCATCACGCCGCTCCTCTCGATGGTCGATGCAGAGAGGATCCAATGCTGCAAATTGCGATGGAGCTGGAGAAGATAGCAACCTCGGATGAGTACTTCATTTCCCGGGGTCTCTACCCGAACGTAAGCCGCAAAGTCAATGTAGTGGGGATGTCAATGCCATCTGTACCATTTCTGGAGTGACCTGCATCCAATGAGACGTTTGACGTTGCAAGCGATAGTCCACACTAACTTTCCTGCGTAAACAATCGGAGACGATGTGTTGGTGTTTTCGCCGCTGCAGGTGGACTTCTTCAGTGGGATCGTGCTGCGGGCACTAGGCATCCCAAAGAGCATGTTCACAGTGCTGTTTGCAGTCGCGAGGTCGGTCGGCTGGATCGTGCAGTGGAAAGAGATGGCTTCGCAGACTCCCAATCGAATCTCACGACCACGGCAGGTTGACTAGCGCCTCCTCTGTCATTGTCAAGCCTTTGGTTGATGCTCTTCGGTGCACATTGAAGACAAGACCTCCCTCGCGAGCACCCATGGCATCCTGGATGCCTCTGAATGCGCTCATATGCAGCCGACACCTGTGCTTGCCACTTCATGCGCATCCCTCGGCAGCTTCCTCGGACATCACACTGTGTGGCCACTGACTCCAACGCTCCATCGTGTATTAATGTCGTCGAACACGAAGCGAATGCCGCATTCGTTGCGCTTGCCATCGTGCGAGTTGCAGAATTGTGCTTCGATGACCGTGGTGTGGGATGCACAGATGTACATGGGCGAGCTGGACAGAGACGTCACCGAAGGATTGATGCCCAGGTTCTGCTAAGCTCCTTCACGTGCAGTGTCCACTCATGCAGCATACCCTGATGTACAATGAAACGGAGAGCCTGGTCAAAACGATCGAGCTACAACGAACCGGCCTTCCTTGCTGGCATGGTCATTGTGTCATGACCTCAAGATGAGGCGCCCACTTTGTGCTGGCAATATCATCGTGTCGCAGCTTCATGAGCGAATGCTGTGTTGAAGAAGTAAAGACTGAGACTAACTCCGGAAAGCGACACACAACTAGCCACCTGTGCATCCCTTGTTCGTTTCGTACGCCAGCCGACAAATTTGTTGATTAGCAATAAGCTGAACCAATATCTTGAACGCACACTGTAATGGTTCCCTTTATAATGATGTCATTAGCAGTGAAGTAGCTACCAAAGAGACATGATGACTGAGATCCACGTAGGTAGCACGCAGCGATGGCATGTTTATCATGTAGATAAGACACGTGCATGATTATCAGAGTACTGAATTAACAACGTTGTACGCATGGTAGTTGTTTCACTAAGGCAGCTATTGGTGACTTTGATTCTAAGACCGTCATCGTGTGAGGGCAGAAAATGTAAATTGAATGATATTATTAGAAAAGCAGTGGTGTCCATTAGTTGATATGCGCAAAGAAGCTTTTGTTTATCAACATTCCTCACGTCAGGTTTGGTGGATTACCCTATCACTGGTGCCTGACATCATTTCGTGAGAGCTTTGAAACTGTGATGTCTAATGCAGTTGCTGTGACCTTGAATAAGCAAATGGAAGTATGCGTTGATCTCTAGCACTTCCTCTGTCAATGTCAAGCCCTTAAACCTCACTCCGTGTCAGGAGCCACATTGTATACGTAAAGTCGTCAAAAATTTTACACTATGGAAATTTTACAAGCAAGCGGTGTCAGCATTAATTGCGTCGAGCGTGATGCAACTTTTGTTTTTTATTATGTAAATTCGTCTACTATGTAAATTTCTGGGAGATAGAGAAATTCCTTTGTCACTGGGTTTTCATGGAAGCGACCACAAGTACTCGCTTTTTGGCAACTTTTGACACGGGGACAGGTGGTGTCTCAATCGTTCTACAACATTGTCCCCTCTATCATTGTCTTTCTTCTACAATCATGAATTGACAAGTTGGGCACATTGCAGCGGCATTTCTATTGGATGCTTCTGCGTGCAGTATTGGCGAGAAATTGTGGGGTTACTTTGTTTCCACTGAGTCTCCTCTGTTTCATGCGCCAGCGACTTGCATCGGGTGCTCATTCGTCACAAATGAAGATGCTGCGGAAGCATTGAGCGAACATGTGGAAATTCTTCACAAAATTTGTTCCTTCCTTTACCAATTGGCTGTGTAAGATATGCATACAATAATTTAGCGCCGGTACCTATTTCTTGCTTGTCAGTTTGCAAACTGATATTGGCACTGAGGACTTCACCCAAGAGGAAATTCTCTGCTTTTAAAAAAGACACTACACGTGTACACCAACGGCTGTGATCCTGGAAATCCTGAAAGACAGGTCAAGTATTACGAGAACTTGGAAAAGGGTGCTTGGTGGGGCAGCCCAGCAGTTTAGGCACCGATGCATTGCTCAGTGAGATACTGTCGATGAGTAATTGCTGTACAATGCATCGGCTGCCGAATGTAATGACAAAACAGTAGGTGTGCTAGAACACCTGCGCGCCGCACTATTCGCTGAGGGTACATAGAAACAATCGTGAGTCGGCTTCGCCGTGCAAAACGAAGACAACGCTATACTTCTGTGTGTGTCGTAGCTGTGCGAATATCAAGGCTGTCAGCTAAACGGAATGAAGCAAGCGGCCAGAGAGCTCTGCCTGCAACGCTGACCTCCGCTGAGTTTGAGCTTGCGAACGAGACCAGTCGGAATACGGGCTGTCATGAGGTGTGGGTGAAACATCCGTGCGAGGGCCTCCACACCGTCCACCAGCCTGCAAAGTTGTGCGCATGTGCATGAGGCATCATGGTATGGTGTGGTATGGTATACTATTATTCTACTTCAAGGTGTCTTTCGAGGTGTAAACACGACACCAGAGTCGGCCTACTGTTTGGCCGTGACTGTCTTTTACAGACTGAGCAGCTACACGTTACCTCGCATACCATTTACTGACTCTTGCCAGGGTGAGAGGCACGAAGCGCGATTGCTGTGTCAGTGGGGCACGTCTCCTTTCACGTCGAATACAGGAAGGCACCTACTCCCTCCCTTGCTATGCAGACGGAAACAGAAAAAACGAACTTGTAAAGAAGGAAACAAACAGAAAAAGTAGGAACTGAAATTGACACTCAGCTGACTAGTGCATCGAAAGCTTATGGGGTCCATGAAGCAATTGCAAGCAATCGATGGAGACTTTGGCGCGTTGTGTGAATGACTGTTGAAGTCACTCCAGAGGGCTTTTGAAGCCAGGGCCAGGAGAACACCCAAGGCCAGGAGCACACCCAGGGCCGGGTCGACTGAAGAGCGTGTGGTGGGCAACAAACACCGCCCCGGAGCGGACTGCCGGGAGCGCCCACCAACCAGGCAGCCCCGCCAGCTCGCATGCTTGCCTAGTGGCGCTGACGAGATCAGCGCCGCAAGGTGACAGGATGAGGACCTCCGGCGCGTACCTCCGCACCTGCGACCTTTCAGCTCAGCCACTCCAGGGGGGGCAGAACCAACAGCTCAGCCAGTCCAGGGGGCAGAACCAACAGCTTTGCCACCTCACCGCAACATAGAACCCACCAGCTGCACCAGGCGATCGGCAACCGTCTGGTGTCGTCCACCTTCGTCGTGTCATCTTCCATCACTTGCTCTCACTCTTTTGATCTCAGAAGATCATCGAGCAGTGCACCACGTCATCTTGCCACGTGGCGTATGCCACGTGGCGAACCTTTGAACCGGCACTCTCCCCAGAAACGATGATTTCTTCCTTCGATCGCGCCACAACATTGCAACCATTTGCAGAGAGCTTTTCCACACATGTTTTGTGCCGCTGCCCAGAACTGGAGGCATATACTTTGTGTAGGCGAGGAAAATAGGCGAGGCAGATTTTACAGGGTAGCTGCTAAATTCAGGCTATATACCCTCCTCCCCCGGCCGCAGGGGGGAGGGGGGGGGGGGTGTCGCACCTCTTCCCATGTGATGCGGAGGGGCGCATCTCCCGGCTGCTGCCACTCGTCAGCACCTCCAGCCAACTCCTTCAGGTCCGGCAGCCACTGGCCACCTGTCAAGATGTGCATGACGTAACTTCAGCAGCTGGCGTGTGCCATAGGAGCACGCACGTCTTGAGCCGATCACTGGGCATCATCTTGAGTGCAAAACGCGCGTTTTAATCCGAAACCCGTACCCGATTTGCACAAGGTGCACACCATCGAAACGCAGTAGGCTGTGAGTAATCAAGCAGGTGGAATGTGATGATGTGCATCCTGAGCTTCATCTGAAAATTTATTTTAATTGTAACAAAGAAGTTCAAGGTGTGATCCCGACAGTAAGCGTCTTTCCGAAGCGATGAGTGATTGCTGCCGACCATGGCGTGCCTGTCTATAACCAGGGTATTGACTGTCACGATTTGGAGGAAGGAAGCGTGGGTTGCTGGCGAGGCGAGGCAATGGTGAATGCCCGCGGTCACACTGTATGGCACGTCTGCCACGAGTGCCAACACGGCACTTGCGAGCGCCACCTGTTACCAGGGTTGCGGATGGACTGGGTCAAGGTAACAAAGAAGGGGTAGGAAAGGGGAGGGGAGGGGGCAGATGAGCACCCAACACGAGGGGCGTCAGGCCTTCCAGTGACAGCACTCTTGGTCTGCAGCCCGCCACAGCGACTGCCTGGGACACGGCCCGCAGCCTCGCCCTGCAGTGCTCCACCAGCTGGCATGCTTGGTCAGGCACTCCCGCGGCCTCGCCCACCTGCACTCCAGGGCGGCCGCCACCTGCCACGTCAGCAAGGCTCTGGCGCCCCTCTGCCACCCTTTGCAAGGCTCGCTGCTTTTGCCGCGGAGGACCTCGAAGCCGACCTCGACGACCGTGGTATCTGTCTGAAGAGCAAGGAGTTGACGCGGGCTTGTCTGAAGAAGCTATCGCCTGACCTGTAGAGGCTACAGACTCACGGCTCACATGTGCTCCTAGGCCATAAGCAGCCTTATCTCGCAGTCAGCCGAGTTGAGCTGCCACAGCTGTCCTTCATGGGAGAGGGTGAACGACTCATTGTACGAGCTGCTGGGAGGACGTACCTTTGCAGGAGACAAGACAGGATTGTACAGAGGCAGTGATCAAGGCAGACCGCAGGAGCAGTGCACTGCATGATAAGCATTCGAGCGGGCACACCAACAGCAGGAAAGCTGACGACGCTGATCGACTGCATTGCATCCCTTGGCTTCATGTCGAGAGTCGGGGGGGGGGGGGGGGGGGGGGGGGTCGTTCATGCAGCTGCTGCAAGAACATCCGAATATACTGCATCGGCAGGTGACAAGCGTTCCTACACGGCTGTTGCAGCTGCCCAGGGTGGGTCGTGGGAGGGTCGTATTTGAGTTGTAGCGGGATTGTGGACCTGGAGGATGGACTCGAGCGCCTCCGCGACTGTACGAGGGTGCAGTGTTATGACGCGGGCGGGGGACCTGGCACAAGGACCGACGAGGCCTGCACGCTGCAATGCTGCCTGCACTGTGGCGGTGTCCACATCGCAGGTGGCACACGCGTCCTGAGTCAGCACCAGCCCCGGCCGCAACGATGCCAGGGCCGTGGAATCCACCTCGAAGGCAGACACTCCCTGCGACAGCCCCCACGCGACATTCATGCCAGCAATGTAGCAGGGGCCATTTGCACTCCTAGGCTTCTATCGACCTGATCCGACAACCGAGAGGCTACAATCGACAAGTAATGGCATGTCGATACTCGAATCGGGCGCTTTGTTGTCACCAAGTCTCATTTGTGAGCTCCGGCAGGAAAGATGACACATTGTCTGGATGAACCACAAAGCATCACATAGCACAAGCTTACAGTAAGGTGTAGACGTGTCCAAGTAACATCTACGCTGCGACAGCACTCGTCCGATCCCTCTGATGGAACGTCCCTAGCTTGTCCATTGCACCATGTGGCGCCTGCCAGCGGTAGGCAACTGCAAGAATGGTGCGTAGCAGACTCGAGCTCTATTGATGATAGCAAGCGCTGCATCGCACGTTATTTCATGCCGGACAAGCATGTGGTAGCTTGAGGCCTTCTGACTGCCTTTCATGGTGTGTGGCCGGTGAACTGTTCACTCCAAAGTGGGCTAATGCTCGCATCAATATTGCACGTGCCAGAGGCACGTGCAGCAAACTGGAAGGGGGGGGGGGATAAGAGTCAAGCAAGGTAACAGAACATGTGTGTGTGTGCATGTGTGTGTGAGTGTATGTGCGTGTGTGTGAGTGCATGTGTGTGTGTGTGTGTGTGTGTGTGTGTGTGTGTGTGTGTGTGTGTGTGTGTGTGTGTGTGTGTG
>JAULKR010004676.1:0-13612 GCA_032356305.1 Prasiola linearis | reverse complement strand
GAACGAGAAGATCCCTGTGTCCCCCTCCCCTCCCTTGTTTACTAATGAACGAGGAGATCCCTGTGTACCACCTGGCCGAAGCTGACGTGGCTTGCTGAAAAGCACAAAGATCGACGTAATCCTAACCCCTTTCCGCGATTCCTGTGACCAGCCATGTTTGACAAGGCCATGGGTCGTCATCCTCTTTCGCTTTTGACAGAAACCTCTGCTGATCCAGATAAGGGCGTCATTCTCAGGTCCCCCTGCCCGTGATGTGACCTCGTTGGTGAGGGATTAGAGTAACTTGGTGAATCGTGCACTGATGCAGAGACTCCGTTGCTGAGTATAAGCCGCTGGAATGGAGGAAAAGACGTTGTGTCGATGCAGGGACCTTGCTGCTTCGTATGAGCTGCTGGAGGGGAAAGAGCACGCTGACTATGTGGCCAGCAGAGCACCAAGGCTGGCAGCCATGGAGCACAGCGCCGGCATCATCAGCTACTGCTGGGCGGTCAAGGGCGACCTCCCGCAGCTGCTTCACCACAACGTTTTCTTGTCAGGCGGGTTCACGTGACTGACAACTGTTCTGACACATGTCTGCTCAATGGGCTCAGGGACAATTCCTCCTCGACCCTTTCCCCCTCCCTCCTCTGCTGAAGACCAGCCTGTCGGTGAGGTGAAGTTGTGACTGTGTACTGGCGGCACACAGGCGAGAGGTTGAACCCACCCTGATGTGGAACCTTCAGGTTGAGCTTTACCTAGCTTATCTACCAAAGGCCGACGATGAAAAGTGCACATGCATCTGAACATCGACTGCCATCTTGACGATGCATTCCGACAGGCCAAGGCGAGCAGGCTTGGGACAGAGCACGTGACAGCAGCCAACTGCTCCGGCATCCCAACTTCTACGTCCATTGTCCTTCGCGAACTGACCCCTCTGCTGCATCGGCCGGCCGTGACAGCGTCATGGTGCTGCTGCCTGTCGCCAACATGCAGGAGTCTGGCACCGGTGAGGCTGCTCTTCAGATTCGCACCGTACGCTAGATGAATCTGCCACCGGTGCTCTGCATGTGTGGAGAGTGCCTGCGTGCTCAGCACCAGCTGCCCAGATCCCATTCTTGCCTGTGCTTCCGAACTGCTCTGTGCTTCTGAAGGGCTCACGGAAGTAATTGTACTACGTCACACGGCGAACTGTTTGAAGTGCAAACTGTTGTCCTTTCGGATGTCAAGGTTAGGCTAGGGGAGTGAACGAGTCGTGGCCTGTCGCTGTCAGCTCGAGGGACGTGTGATCTGCGTGATAATTCACCAACCTGGTGCCCTGTCGCAGCAATCGCGAACGACCATGCCTCAGCGTGTAGGGTTTGATCAATAGCTGAAAGTACGCAGATAAGCAAAGTAAGAGATGCCCACACAAGTTGCAGCGACTTGCCAGCTGCAGGTGCATGCGCACTGACTCCCAGTACACTGGCGGGCACGAGAGCTTCGAATTGACTTGCTTCATCTTTGCATGTAGCTGAGTACGACGACTTGGTAGCAGCCGGCAGGGATGCAATACTGAGCAGCTTTGCAGCAGCTGGTGTGAAGCTCACCCTGAAGGATATTGTGGAGGAGAGAGTCACGACTCCCCCGCAATGGCAGCAATTGTACGGCCTCAAGCACGGAGCCGCGTTCGGCATGTCGCACGGGCTAAATCAGCTGGCGGCTTTTCGGCCGGCCATAAAGGACAGAAGTTGCAAAGGCCTATATTTTGTGGGCGCCAGCACAAGGCCCGGCAATGGCGTCCCCCTCTGCATGATCTCTGCTGGCCTGGCGGCAGATCGTGTACAGTCTGACTACACGGATAAGACATTGCATCAGCTGCAGTAGCCTCGTACTACTCTACTGTTCTCAGCAGGTGCGGTCATCACACTGCTGCCCTGACAACGTCACACACGCAATGTAAGTTTTGCTGGCAATAGTCGTCGCAATGTTCTTATCCTGATGATTGCTGCTTGCTGTAGGGGTCAAATTTAATGCTATTCTCTTCAGCGAGCATCGTTTGTAGCTCTACGGCCGTTTGTGTGTTTCTAATTGCTCCTGCGCGTAAGAGTTCGTCTTACCTTGTATCATCTTATAATAATTACAATTACTGCTTTTCGAGCTCGCCTCATTCCAGGCCTTCATTATTGCTCAGCTGTCGCACGACTGGTTCGCAGCGGTACTCTCAGAGTGGGAAGTCATCAATGCGCTCTCCGAGCCTGTGTCGCCGTTGTGGTCCTATAAGATGTCAAGGTGACACAGAGAGAGGCGCCCTCAGCCTCATCGCCTTGACAGGTAAACCTTCAACTTCCATATCGGTGACTTTGATCATTGGAACGTACCACATGTTGCGATACATCTCACGAACATGGCTTATTGTACAAGTCTCAATACTCCGAAAGCATTCAGGCAATATCGGCGTGCACGACTTTTACTCACATCAAACTTTACTCAAATGTCTGAAGTTGAACGAGTGTTTACCTTGGAGTTCGACTGAATGGGAACAATCAACACTCGATCGAAAGGGAAGTATCACCTCTCGATACGTGAATTGCGGTACTCAATGGTCAAACCAATCGACATGCGCACAGCCTGACTGTCCCTCTTCGACTGCTATTTCATTTAACATTGATGTCTTTCAGCAGAACGTCACTGAAGCATGCAAACGAATTTCTAAAGTCTTGGCTGTGTTACCTGCAAAGGAATATATAATAGCCCGAGCACAACCTGTAAGGCTTAGATGACCTTGGTTGCCAGCAGCAGTAAAGAGCCTGACATGCGGGCGTTACGTGAGCGCTGTCAAAGTGAGTTTCATTCAATCAATGAAGCAGACTCACTTTGATTGCATACAGGGTCAAAAGGGCTTTGGAGCGCAAGTGTCAAGGGCAAGTTGGCGCAAATTTTAGTGCATTGACTTGTCTGCTAATCTGGATCGCCAGGAGTACCGTGAACTGGTCGACAACATACGCAGACACCTTTGAGAAATCTCTATTAATGAGTCAGTCAAGTCACATAAAACCTGGGATGAGTGCACTTTCCTTCGGGACTCCAAGGATATGAAAAATCAATAATGACTTCCTATCCAGATACTTGCGTAGAGGGCACTAATTGACTGCCACCATCAGGTGTGTTGATCCAATGCGGTATTACGTGACGACCAGGACTTTGACAGCCTGGCACGTCCATGTCGCATATCATACGTTCATGTGACATGGACGGAGTTTCTCTTCCCAAATGATTACTTCAAGCTCGACACTAATATCAAAAATCTATTTATAAGCTTACTTAAAGATCTGTTGGAATCAAGAACGCTGGCAATCCTTACTGAGCCTCTTCCGAAGGCCTCGGCTCGCAAGAGTTTAGGAGTGACAGCGCCCTAGCAGCCAAGAACAACAACTAGAAATCTCGGTCAACGTTCATGAAAAAATTTGCACAACCTTCAAGTATCCTGGTGTCGGTGCGCGCGCTTTTCTCGCAACATCTGATGTTGAATATTCACGGTCATGCATTCATGACTTCGCCGACGTCTGCCCTGCAATCCACTAATCCGTGCTCAACTTATTGAGTGATCATTTGTGATTTTCTCGTAGGCACTATGTTTTGCTGGAGTGCTAGTCGCAAGCGCGGCTCGCCCAATGCACTTACAAGAATCAGATGCATATGCGGACGAGCGGATATCTGGTGCTGCTTACCTGGCGAACACTGCCATGACAACGGCTGAAACAAATTACATCAGGCTTCCACAGCAAGCTGATTCTCAGAGTCAGCAAGGCAATGTAGGAAACGGGCCGCAGTCTGCCTCTACCCGCGCGCGCCTGCATACCAAAGCCAAAGCCCAGAGTAAGTTGTCAAAATCAGTAAACTCACTGTCGAAGCTCGCTGTCAAGTCAGCCACACCAGCTTCCACTGCTGCCGATCACTCGGAGGCCAGCAAAAGTGCCGCAATTGACGGCATCGATGAGTCATATTGCTTAAGCAAACCCAAACAAGATGCGAAGCACAACGACGTGTACCTTCCGAATCTACACATCGAACTCAATCTCAGGTACTACCCAATTAGTAATTGGCTGCATCGCATGTTTATCAGCTAATCTGTGTCCCAAGCTCGCCCTGCTTCATGGTCATGGTAACTGTAAACAATGTGTGCCGACGATGGACGCTGCATCTCGGTAGGTTAACGTTGTCAGAATTCTCCCGGCCTGAACTTCGTTTTCTTGTCTATCGACAGGAGCCCTCGAGAAAGGAAGAGCTCCGACATCACAATCGTGTCGCAGCTGTCTATGGACCGCCTAGAGATGCTGAGTCACCAGTGTTCAGCATGGATGGGAGTCATCTCTGCTGCTGTGTATCTTCCGCTACTATCCGAAAGCTCCGGTGACGAGCATGCCAAAACCATCGAAGCCGCCCGCGATCAGCTGAAGAAATTCCACTCGGTCACAGACGCAGCAGGTGCTTTCAAAAAAAACTATCAACACTGCAGAACCTTGGTTATGACTGCAATCCCAGAATGCACGCAGTGGCGCCTTCTCTCAACAGATGCATTCAGTTAAAACATTCTTCTTCCAGATGTACACATGCGAAGACAACACATAACTTCTTCCTCTGTATAAAGTACAAGCTCTAGTGGTCTAAGCCTTGTGTCGCTACCCCATTGCTCGATTGAGCGGCACCAAGAAGCAAAGTGACCGTCACCCCACGTTGTGCATTCGCAGGTGGCTGTCGTCTTGATCTGGCTCTTACCACGGAACGTGTGAGGAAGGCCATGCTGTTCGCGTACCCCTATAATGCCCTTCGAAACACTGCGCTGTTGAGGGCGTCTACTGACGTGAGCTTCGTATCTCCTGTCTGTTCTCAAACCGTATGAATGCATTCGCACAGGTCTTGTTGGTTGGAGGAGGCTATGATGGCTGGCTGCATGCTGTATGAATGCTCTATGCATGGAAGCCTGTGTTCAGCAGCAGTACTAGTCCATCAGTAAATGCCACAGCTGAGGCACTCAAATGCCGCAGGCCTAATAAAAAGCAATAGTGCGACTTCTGCAGGTTGTTCTACTGCTGGATGTCGACTTCGCCGTCAGCGCTGGTCTGCACGAAAGACTCTCTGGATCTGCCGAGGCATTGAGCAAAGACACGTCTCAGTATTGCCATGCAATCGTTTTGCCCGCATTCGAAACGAACCCGGGGTTGAGCCAAGAAGAGGGCACCCTCACCGCTGCGACTGCTGTCAGTGGTGAGCCCAAAATGATCAACTCTCCCCACTCTTCTGCTTGTCCTGTGGTCAAGAGAGCTGAGCAGGCCTCGTACTCTTGTCATCCGAAGAATCATGTTCTACAGTAACGGTATTGGCAAACCTGGAAGGTAGAGAATCGTGCTAACAGTTCCATTTCAATCATTGCAGGCACCAAGACGAATTTAGACATGATGTTTAAATCTCGCCAAGTCATTCAATTCGCCGAGTTTTACCCTGCTGGTGAGATAGAAGCCACACCCCAATGTTGATCGCTGTTGGTCTTGGAAAATGTCTGCACGTGAATGCTGTCAGCACTCGGGCCATGGAGTGTACCTCTGTACAGAGCGGACATGTCCAGAGCGGTCTGTTGTCACGGACATGCTATGTTGCTGCTTGTATCGCTCAGACTGCAGTTGTGGCTGCAGGTCACAAGCCAACAAAGTACAACACGTGGTTCAAGGCAACTTCACCATACCCGATCCGCTTCAGGATGGGCTACGAGCCTTACATTCTTGTCAGCAGGGCAATGGTGCCTCTCTATGACGAGCGCTTCCGTGGCTACGGCTTTGACAAGGTAGCGCCTCATCCTGTCTTATGTGCCATTCGCATTCATGTCAACTTTGCGAAATTACTTGATAAAGTTTGTAGGATTCACATCATGACCGGTCAACAGACTACACTATGTGACGTCAGCCTGGGATCTGCGGCCAGCTGCCTTGCAGATGTCTAAGGTTCAGGACCTTGTCTGCAGGTGATGCACCTCTGGCAGATGCACGTGCAAGGTTTCCACTTCGTGGCGCATCCCACAGCCTTCGTGGTACACAGCCCCCATGCTCCGTCTGCCGGTTACAAGGCAGCCTTCACGGTGAGCATGAGTTGCAGCTAGCACCGAGAGCCATTGCTCTTATCCTGTAATTTCGTTCCTGCTTGAATCATCACATCACGCAATAAAATGCATGAGTGGAATTGACAACTCAACTTACGAGAACAATAACGTTGTAGTGTTCATTGCAAGTTTGCCTTGGTGATGCGTATCCAAGTGCATAGTGAACAACGACCTTGCGAGCGTCATTGTTGTATCCTCGCAGGGTCCAGCCTACACAACCCAGCATCGCAGCACCAGCCACATGGATGCCATGAAGCACTTGTCGGAGGACATGATCGCGGAAGTCAAGTCACAATCGTACCCATCTCGCGGCGTCTCAGCCATATCCCAATGCCGCCCTGTACCGAAGCAGCAACCGAGGCTTGATGCTTGGTGGTAGAAACTTTACACGTTACGAACCAGCCTTGAAACACAAAGAGACTTAGAGTGAAAGATGCCACCCTGCAGTGTTTGCTTCATAGAAGGACATTAAATAGGATATAGCCTGGAGAGTTGTCGTTGGGGTTTTTTCGGTCATGCTCTGGTTTCGATTGCTTTGATAGTGCCGTAGCCGCTGTGTGCAACAGTTTTTGCAAGACTTAAGTTTGGAGATAGCGTCACGTTTGTGCATTGATAGAATTTGGGGTCAGAAGGAGGAACATAAAGCAGCTTTTTCATCTAATAGAAAGCTGCCGTGTCGGTAATAGGTACACTTGATTCACATGTAAATAAATCTTGCTCTTGGACAACCTGTTGAACATATACATACATATATATATATATGATAATTCATGAGATCCCCCACATGGACGACCTAAGCCTTACATCCAGTGCAGCGCTAGCCGTATAGTTTCTGATGCTTAATCATGTGCACCTCTGGCCAATTGTGACGAGTGTGTATGAACAGCAACGTCAGCATGTTTCGAAACATCATGCTACTCGTTGTGATGATATCGTCCCGTTTCAGTGTTTGCTTCATCCTCTTCCACTTCTTCCAACGAGCAAATTGTTGCAGCAAATTGTTCATGCACCGGCCCAACATTGATTTTTCTCAGCAGGCTGTTCTTCATGATTGGCCGATACGGTGCCTAGGCCTGTCACCTTTTTTGATTGGCAGTAACCGAGCAATGCGCAATTGCGTGCAACATACTATGTTAGTGATTGATAATTATAACCTACTGCAGCTAAGTGACCAATTGCTACTCGCAGTCTAAATGTCTAAACGAAAGAACTCCTAGTATATACTATGCCTAGTATCACTACGTAGGCCTACCTGTTAGGCCTTGGACGTCATTTTCACTCGTTGAAATCATTCCGATATATCGATAACGATGGTCTGCCACAGTGCCTGCACCGTGACAATCGTAAGTAAATGCAGGTATGTTTAGAAAGATCAAAATGCACCTTTAATAAGGTGAAATTTTCAGAATACTGTGCAACCGAGGTGCTTTCTGGCATCATGTTTCCGAGACTATGAGTCGTATCGATGATGCAAACGGGGTGCAGCTTTGCAAAAGCTTCTTTTACATGGGTCATTCTGATATATTATAAAGATATATATATATATATATATGTATGTATATGTATGTATACCAGATACTTGTGCAGATCCACGTGGTACACCACCGTTACCGCGGTAACACAAGTAAAGGACGTGCATCACCCGCTCAGAATTTGCATCGTTAAAATCGCCACTTTGTCACAAAATGTTATCATGAACCGTTGGCAACGTGCACATATTTCACGAACAGCTCATGTGAGACTGCAACAAACAGACTGCCATAAAGGCAATAAGAATGATACAGTTGATCACTATCAAGTTTTAAACGTATAACAAAGTTTCAAACACGCGCCTCCCCGATAGCGTGCCAGTTATCCATTTCCGATATGACGTAACGCCGAACGCTTGGACAGGCTGGCACGTCAATGTCCAAGTCTGAGACGTCCATCTGACATGGACGGGGTTTTTTGACAAGTAAATGCTCTTCAAGCCCAAGGCCAGCATCAAAAATCCAGTTTACAAGCTTTGAAACAATTTCAATCTCGAACGCTTGCAAGAAGTCTGTCTCTACATTTCTAAGGCCGATCGCGACGCAGAAGTCTTTGTGTGACAGCGCTCAAGCAGCCCAGAACGTCAAACAACGAGTTCTAGCAAGTTTTATGAGAAATAAGCAAACTTCAAGTATCTTTGTATCGGTGCGTGCGCCTCATCTTTCCGCAACATCTGAAGATTTTTTGTGCATATGATCAATCACCGTCATGCATTCCTGACTTCTCTTTTGTCTGCTCCAGGCCACATTCAAGTGTAAATTATTTCTGACTTCAAATGACTTGCAGGCACTATGGTTTGCTGGAGTGCTATTCGCGAGCGCGGCTCGCCCAATACACGTACGAGAATCGGCTGCAAATGCGGACGAGCAGATATCTGGTGCTGCTTACGTGGCGAACACTGCCATGACAACGGCTGAGACAAATTACATCAGGCTTCCAGAGCAAGCTGATCCTCAGAGTGAGCAAGGCGATGGCGCAAACGCGCCGCAGTATGCCACTACTCGCCTTCAAAATAAAGCCAAAGCTCAGGCAGTTTTGTCGACTTCAGTGCACTCACTTTCGAAGCTCGCTGTCAAGGCAGCCATACCAGCTTCCACTGCTGCCGATAAAACCGAGGCCATCAAAAGTGCCGCGAATCCGAATGACAGCATCGATCAGTCAGAGTGCCTGAGCAAACCCAAACAGGATGCGAAGCACAACAACGTGTACCTTCCGAACCTACACATCGAACTCAATCTCAGGTGAATGGTAGCATTCGCATGTCCATCAGCTGAATTATGTCCAATTTTGCTATGCTTCCTGATCATCAGCATTGCCTTGCAAGCAGGAAGCTCATCGCGACCAGAACTGTACATGTGTGCCAACGATGGACGCTTCATCTCGGTTGTCAAGAGTTTCCTAGCCTGATATATGTTTTCTCGTCAATCGACAGGAGCCCTCGAGAAAGGAAGAGCTCCGACATTACAATCGTATCTCAACTGTCTATGGACCGCCTAGAGATGCTGAGTCACCAGTGTTCAGCATGGACGGGAGTCATCTCTGCTGCTGTGTATCTCCCGCTACTATCCGAAAGCTCCAGTGAAGAGCATGCCAAAACTGTCGAAGCCGCCCGCGATCAGCTAAAGAAATTCCACTCGGCCACAGACGCAGCAGGTACTACACACTTCTACCGCGGTGCCTTCGTCATGACTCAGCTCTCTGATTCCTCATCGGTGCAATACAGCCTCAATGGGTGCACTTCGGCTGAACAACAACGTTCCTAGTGTATACACACGGAAAGGCGAAAGGCTCTGCGGTGTTTTGGCTCAGAGTGAAAGCTACAACGGTCCAAGCCTTGAGTTGCTACTCGTTAGCTCGAATGAGCGGCATTCAATAGCTGAATAGCTTATCATAGTTGTAAAGTGAATTGACAGTTTTCACCGTCACCCCACGTTGTGCATTCGCAGGTGGCTGTCGTCTTGATCTGGCTCTTGCCACGGAACGTGTGAGGAAGGCCATGCTGTTCGCGTACCCCTATAATGCTCTTCGAAACACTGCCCTGCTGAGGGCGTCTACTGACGTGAGCTTCGCCGCATCTCCTGTCTGAAGTTATTTGCACCGGTCTTGTTGAACACCATCTTCATTTAGTCGACCCTAAGGAGGCCATGGCGGCTGGCTGCATGCTGTAGGAAACATCCATGCATGGAAGCCTGTGTTCAGCAGCAGTACTAGTCCATCAGTAAATGCCACAGCTGAGGCACTCAAATGCCGCAGGCCTAATAAAAAGCAATAGTGCGACTTCTGCAGGTTGTTCTACTGCTGGATGTCGACTTCGCCGTCAGCGCTGGTCTGCACGAAAGACTCTCTGGATCTGCCGAGGCATTGAGCAAAGACACGTCTCAGTATTGCCATGCAATCGTTTTGCCCGCATTCGAAACGAACCCGGGGTTGAGCCAAGAAGAGGGCACCCTCACCGCTGCGACTGCTGTCAGTGGTGAGCCCAAAATGATCAACTCTCCCCACTCTTCTGCTTGTCCTGTGGTCAAGAGAGCTGAGCAGGCCTCGTACTCTTGTCATCCGAAGAATCATGTTCTACAGTAACGGTATTGGCAAACCTGGAAGGTAGAGAATCGTGCTAACAGTTCCATTTCAATCATTGCAGGCACCAAGACGAATTTAGACATGATGTTTAAATCTCGCCAAGTCATTCAATTCGCCGAGTTTTACCCTGCTGGTGAGATAGAAGCCACACCCCAATGTTGATCGCTGTTGGTCTTGGAAAATGTCTGCACGTGAATGCTGTCAGCACTCGGGCCATGGAGTGTACCTCTGTACAGAGCGGACATGTCCAGAGCGGTCTGTTGTCACGGACATGCTATGTTGCTGCTTGTATCGCTCAGACTGCAGTTGTGGCTGCAGGTCACAAGCCAACAAAGTACAACACGTGGTTCAAGGCAACTTCACCATACCCGATCCGCTTCAGGATGGGCTACGAGCCTTACATTCTTGTCAGCAGGGCAATGGTGCCTCTCTATGACGAGCGCTTCCGTGGCTACGGCTTTGACAAGGTAGCGCCTCATCCTGTCTTATGTGCCATTCGCATTCATGTCAACTTTGCGAAATTACTTGATAAAGTTTGTAGGATTCACATCATGACCGGTCAACAGACTACACTATGTGACGTCAGCCTGGGATCTGCGGCCAGCTGCCTTGCAGATGTCTAAGGTTCAGGACCTTGTCTGCAGGTGATGCACCTCTGGCAGATGCACGTGCAAGGTTTCCACTTCGTGGCGCATCCCACAGCCTTCGTGGTACACAGCCCCCATGCTCCGTCTGCCGGTTACAAGGCAGCCTTCACGGTGAGCATGAGTTGCAGCTAGCACCGAGAGCCACTGCTCTTATCCTGTGATTTCGTTCCTGCTTAAATCATCACATCACGCAAACAAAGGCATGCGTGGAATCGAGCACCCAGACAGACTACAGTGTGGAAAGGATTTCCTTGCAAGATCACCGTTGTGATGCAAATTTACGTGCTGTGAGACGACAACTCAGCGAGCATTCGTTCAGTCATGCTGCCCCGTATTTACACAATAGTTTTTTGACGCACAGGGTCCAGCCTACACAACCCAGCACCGCAGCACCAGCCACATGGATGCCATGAAGCAATTGTCCGAGGATATGATTACGGAGGTCAAGTCGCAATCGTATCCATCCGGCGGTGTCTCAGCCATATCCAAATGTCGCCCTGTACCGAAGCAGCAACCGAGGCTTGATGCTTGGTGGTAGACACTTTACACGCCATGAACGTGTCTTGCACCACCTAGGGAAGTTGTTAGAAACGATACCACCATGCAGTCTTTGGTTTACACGAAGACGCTAGATAGTAGGTGGTAAGACTGGTCATTGATTCTGGTTTCAGTCATGCTATGATTTCGATTGTTTTGAAAAATGCAGTAGCTGCTCTATGCAACAGCTTTTGAAGATAACGTGATGTTTTTGCAACGGCAGATTATAGTCAGAACGAAGAACGTAAAGATATAGCATAGAGTAGTGTCAGAAGTACAGCCAGTCAGTTTCAACCTTGACTTGTATGTCACTTAAAAGAGGAGGTCAGTCTTTGATTTGGATTGTGATGCAGCCAGAGCATCTGTAAAGAGAAACCAAACGTCGGGTGGATTACGTGACCACGAATTTACGAAACGGCGACAAATCTCGATAGACGAAGATTGATCAGACGACAAGTAACGTAAGGATACCACTGGCTGAATGAGCGGCAGATTGCTTTCGCTTGGGCCTTACTCGCCCTTGAATGGTCAAGTTGCTGTGTGGTTTCGCTACTTCTATTTTGGTCGGCTTGCCATGACGGCATGATGTCATCTTCGCGACAACCGCACTGTCTTCCGAAGGCGAGGCGGATTGCAACTGCAACTAAATACTGACCTGATGGATCGAAGAGCAGCTCAACAGCAACCAATTGAAACCATTCATTTCCATTACAACCGTTGTCAGCCTACACTTGGTTGCTCGTGATTGCTCGTGAACTGTCGATGCATCGATTGGCTCTTCTTTTCCTTGGACACCTCATTCACGGCGGTCCCTTCCGTCAAAGGCAGCTGCCGTTTCGACCTCGGCTCTCGCCTCTGCCTCCAACTCGGCAGCGAATGCCGAGTCGAAAGTTTCTCCTTCCTGCGGGAGAGCCTCCTCGAAGGTCTCTGATTCCAGGTGCCATAGGGCCTCGGGGGCGTCTTGCAGCAGGCCGTCGATGCTGTCACGGTCCTTGCGCTCCTGCCAGGGGAGCAGGTACAGATGTGTGGAATTAGTCATCGCCTCATTCCTATAGTCATGGGAAACACCTGCATTGAATGGCCTCGTCGTCCACCTTTCCGTTCACTTACGCCGAAGCGAATGTTAGGTTCCCGTTCGTCTCATCGATCTAGTTCCTCCCCACCGTGACTGGTCTGTTTAAGATGATTTCTCTCGTTTATTATTAAGTATTAGACTCCTAGTTAACTAACCTATTCAACATCGGGCTAGCTTCCCTCATTGCTTGGTGTATGCGGCTTACTTCCTGCTCTGCAAGTGGTTTGCGATGATACCGTTGCGATGACACCGAGGCTGCGTAGCTGATCCGGGACTATAGTCAGCGACAGCCTCGCTGACGTGGCTCCCTCTAAAGTTGATGGAGATTCTAGAACTGCTCGAGAGATCATGACATCTCCTTTGGAACATGCAGTAAAGCCTTTCAAGATACTATTGCGTAGAGCTATCTGGACACAATGGACTCTTTTTTAATAATTTCAGACTGCGACTTCCCTCAAAGAGTCTGTCAGACGATGCGTCAGACAACGTTCCTAATTGTTAGAGAAGGTCAGAGGTCCAGTGCAGCAAACGCACCATGTCCTCTATGGCAGGCCCGGCAAAGGCTCTCATGAGCGCCGCTTGCCACACGTCCATGACCATCAGGTCATCCAGCTGGCCACTGAGCATTGCAGCTTGTATCGCCGCGCCCACTGCAACTGCCTACAAAGGCTGCCAGAAACCCAATGTCACTGGTGTATGTAAGTCTTTCCGGCTAATTTTGCCACTACACTGCACACTACACATCTTCACTCGTTCAGTGCACGACCTCGTGATTTGCTGCTGCTGAACAGCTTGCATAGGAAAGGATCAAGCATTGCTTGATCGCATCATCTTCCACGCGCCCATTCGAACAGCAAAGACTGCACACCCAAGGCAAAAATTGCTATGTTCGACGGTGATCTTACTTGAAAACTTCACATTATGGAGAATCTCGTTGTGCACGTACGGCCACAACACACGGACGATCGTTCGTTTCAACTTGAGGCACCATTCGCGAAAAGTAAAAGTCGATGGCTGAAACTAGACCAGCGGACAATCAAGTCAAGCCAAAAAGCAGCACAGCAGCAGTGCCTCGTTCGCCGTTGCAATTTGGGCCCAGTTGTTCATAGTGATTTGTTGTTCATGCAAGTTCTG
>JAULKR010004565.1:0-10885 GCA_032356305.1 Prasiola linearis | reverse complement strand
GGGGGGGGGGGGGGGGGGGGGGCGGGGGGGGGGGGGGGGCACAGTCAGCGAAGGACCTTCACCTCTTCATAAGTGCACAAGCGGGGTTGCTGGTTAAAGGCTCTTTTGATCATCTCGTAGCCGCTTAATTAGCTAAACAAGATGTTGCAGGTTTCATGTCCTGTTTCCGCTGTCATGATCACTTCTTCATGGGCGCACAAGCAGTAATGCCGACTAGAGGCTCACTTGATCATCCCGTGGATCGTGCATGCTGCCGTGCTTCGGCCTTGACTGGGGGCTGGGAAACACAGCAGTCCACGTCGCAGGCGACTCTTCCCATGCTGCGACACATCACACCTCACTGTTAGCAAAAGGAGGGTTTGTGCAACCGAAGTGCACAAGGACAAAACCTGTGGAAAAGCTGACATGACCATGCAAGTACAGATGAGACAGCACCACGTCAATGGTTGGGCACCTGTACGGGAAAGGAACAGACTATCGACGTTGATGTGAATTTTGAAAGGAGTGGCAAATCCTCGTTTCTCACATCAGCTCCGTTGTCGGGGTTACAACTCCCTGCGATGCTGCGGCGCTAAGTCCGACTGACTGCTTGTCCGTCTGGCTGACTGAGTAATTGACTGACTTCTTATCTGTCTGACTGACTGACTGACTGACCGTTTGACAGAGACTCTGCCCCTGGTGGGGTAGAATTGCGCTGTTGACTAAGATCCATTTGGAGGGTGCATGCAGGTGGACCTCCTGCAGGCGCTTACCTCGCTGCTGGCCTTCATACAGGATGTGGACGCCGACTGCATACACCTCAGCACCCAGGCAAGCAACCTCCGTTGCAGAGCAGGCCTTGCACCATGGGGGATTCGTTGCATGTACAGTGTGCCCTCCTTTGTCCAGCGAAGATGTGGTATCTGTGTCACATCTACTCAGATTTTAGGGTTTGGAGCATCTGCAGTGAAGGGCTCCAGCTGAAATCCTTTAAAAGGCTGTCTTCGAAAGATTACACTCCTGAGACATATCCAAAGGATTTAGCACTCCACATTTCGCTCGATTCTGCGCAGATGCTTGCAGTAAATGTGCACTGCATGCGTCAGTGTACAATGATGATTAGGAAGATTGCTACAGAGCTGCAATCACCACTCGACCTGTGACGTCAAAGAGCTGAGCTGTACTTGTTTGAACATCTGCGTCTCATTGGCGTATGTCGTCTGCAAGAGGCCGTAGCTGACGACTGGACAAATGTTGCTGACCAGACAGACAGACAGACATACAGCATAAGTTGTACAGCTTCGACAAAAACAAGCGCTGAAGCTCGAAATGCAAGGCGAGATGTGAAGGCTACTGTTACGGCACTACAGTTGTGCTTGGTGGTTACGTGGTTACAGGTTGCTCCTGTGGCGCCAAGTCACATCGTACAATATCGCATTTTGTGCTGTTGCATTAGATGAGTACAAGATGGACTTATACACGGGCCTCTACATTCTACACACAGGAAGATATCACAGTGTGACAATTACGGTGAAGCAGTGTCAAACGGCGTCATTCTTTATGAGCAGAACAGAGGCTGCCACCTCAGCAGGAGGAAGGTGTGAAGCAATTAAGTAAATGTTGATGAAAGTTTTAAAAAGTACAAGCTCGGATACTTTCAGTTCGTGAGTTTAGAGATCACACCGCTGAGCAGTGCGTGCTTTGTCCAGATGATGGAGCGAGTGGTGGGCGCCTACAAGAGATTGTGGCCGAGCCAGCGGCCTCAGGTGCACATTGCCCTGTCGTGCCTGCTGTCGACCACCGCCGCAAAGCGCGGTGGAGCTGAGGCGCTGCTGCAGCGGTTGGCCATGACCACCCTGGAGCACACAATCGCTGCGCCAGACGACGACTCATACTCAGGTGATCTTTGTCTGTCACCTGTCGGCACCGACCACCCTATTGCGCACAATCACTCTGCCGGACGAAGACTCGTGCCCAGTTGCTTTCTCGATCCTCTAAACAGATTCTCACCCACAGATTCGCTAGCTATGAAGTGATAGAAGTTTGAAGTGGACTTTGATTGGCAGTTCACTTGTAAAAGACACTGTGACGGTCTTCTAGGATGGCGTTTCCTCACGTGGCCGTAACAAAGGCTCGATTGCTTGCGTTTCGCGACAACAATCCGGATGCAAACAAACAGGTTGACAATGTACAGACTAAGGAGGCTGTAACAGCCCGCTTCCCAATCTAGGATACCACTACTGCCATTTGCTGAACTGGTTGTGCTCTCGCAAATGACTTCCTGGAGGGTGTAGATTGAGTTAAGTGCTATTGTGTGTGATAGCTATTGCCGCAGCTTTTTGAGCGACTTGACCACCTCCCAAAAGTCTTTGTGATGAGGTAGAGTGTGCTCTGCGGCGGTTCAGGACCTGCAGCTATAGCCGGCGGAGGTACAGAGTTGCCCTGGCAAACGTATCTGGTGCTGTGGCTGGCATTGCTACCGGGCAACACAAGCAATGTCGAGCTTCAGGTGAGCGAGGCTTCAGAAGGGTACTCAGAGGTCTTTGTACCTGTAACCTTCTGCCTTTCGACTACAACAAGACAGTCTGTTTGTTCAGCAACGATGCGCTGAGATAGCTGTCAAAGGAGAAGTGCTGGCTGGCTGGCTGGCTAATTGTGGTCTCCCTGGCATGTCCAAATGTCCGGAGGATTTGCTCCAAAGGCATTTGTCGATATCTGATTGAGGTGAGGTGACTGATTGACATTTGTTCGAGGTCCAACATTGTGATTTGATCATGGTGACCGATCGAGATATGATCGAGGTCACGACGATGTCATAATGTGTACATGCAACACAGGATGTAGTGACAGACTTTCACTTAAGTTAAGTTATGAAAGACATCACAGTGTTCACCAAGGAACTGCCTCTCCTCGTTCTCCGTGGTCCTTCAGCATCCACCGGATCCTGATGCAATGGTAAAATTTTCAGAATAAATGACAATTGCATCGTCAAATCACATAGACTCAATGCAGTTTCGTGTTTTTCTTGAATATTCGAAGAGAATACCACAGTGCCACAAAGGAGACTAGGATAGGCAGTCCTTAAAGTTGGATGCCAGTCTCTTGACTGACTGTGATCAAATGCTGACTGACAGCCCGACAGTAGCATTCACAGATGTTGGCTCAGGGTGGTGATATGTGGCGGTGCGAACTGTACGACACCCTGCTCCAAGCGTCCTTCTCTGCGGTCAGCGCGTTCGACTTATCGTACCATCAACCCTCTCCATCTCCTGACCAGGTATGCGCCAACTCTTTTGAAAGCGGTTTCAACAAGGCCGCATGGAATGCGAAGATGAGCAAGCCAACTTTTCGATTTCGAGCAGTACGTTTGACTTCCTTTCACGTGAAAGGGAAGCCTATGCGTAAGAAGTCCCGTCCTGTGAATGGAGTGGCCAGGCTCTGTATTGTTACGTTTCAGTAAGCCAAGGCGTAGCTGTCGGCAAGCCACGCATGTTTGCAAGACAGCGTTCTTCCAGTATCATGACACCGACCAGGAGGGTCCCGTGATAATGACACGTCGAGACTGAGGCCAGAGTTGCCACAGATATGCCAGGCTGGCACGTCAGCAGCTTCGTCAAAGATGCCATGACAGCCCAGGTGAGGGATGTGCTTGTACTAGTGCACAGCTGTTCGGCCGGCTTCGCACCCACAACTTTCATCAACAGTGAGGCGGCTGACGTGGTGCTTGAACAGAGCTATCACAGCACGTGGTGCTTGTGCTTCACCCAACCAGGAAGAGCACTAACGAGTAGACACTTGAACGATGCTGTATTGTCGTGACCATGGGCGGTATCAGGGGGCGTAAGCACAAGGAGGGTTGTGTTAACCAGACCCGACGTTATCAGATCGGCTGTCATCTTCTCAATACAGTCCACTTCCGAGCGAAGCAGCCCATAGCTACGTTGTCTGCCGTCGTCTAACTCGTACGACTGCGCAGTCAAAGGGCAAAGATCTGATGACGTCAACTGACGAATGTGATCCAGACTCTCTGCGCCGGTGCTTCGGCGAGGTAGAGCTCATAATGGTGCGAGATGTAGAGGGTGTGGTCCGCAGGGGAAAGAAGCAGGGCAGGCGGAGCCCGAGGTTCTCCAAGTGGGAACAGACGGTCTCGTTGCGTCCAATGTCGGCGACATGCAGTCGTGGCTGCGACTCCAAGCTTTCCTCACCGCAGCTCTGCCAGCTGTCGGCGCTGCTTCCTTTAAGAGATGGGCGCACACGTTTTGTCAACACATGGTGCACTGTAGTGCCACAGAGCAAGACGTATGCAATAAAGTGCTAAGGCTGCGACTCTCTGCTGGTTGATGTTGTTCAATGGCCTGGCCTTCAGCAGCAAAAATAAATTGTACCGTGCTTCCTTATGTCGATCATGTGGCCGTTTCTCTCAATAAAGGTATGCTTGTCTCTTGTGTCGCTTGATGGAGTTCTCGCCTTTTGATTGGTCATCGACGAATTTCACGATGCATAGGTCCAAATTGAAGGAAGCAAGTACCTCAATTCTGGGCAATGCATACCATTCAGTATCATGGCAAAAAACATCAACACGCCACTTGCTGCACACTTTTGTATCCACAGCCAAAACATTTGAGATTCATATGACCATCAATTTAGTGAAATTATTAGCACATGTGTAACAAAAGGTATGGACACAATACAAAAAAGCACTGGGACCCTCTGTGGCGTCACTGTCAGCCTTAGCCTGTCTGTCTACCTGTGCGAAGGTGGCAGCTTCGCAGCAGCGGCCACTCTTGAGCAGTTTCCTCCATCTCCTGCGCATAGCCATACAGCTGGCTGATGATGGTGGCCTGTTCGACGCCTCGGCAGATGATGCGTCAAATCAAGGCATGACTCCGCACCCTCGTAATTTCCAAGCAGCTACCTTGCAGCAGCGTTTGGAAAGGGGATTGCCCTCCACTGGCCAAAGTCCAGGCTTTTCCATGACAATTCATTTCACCTGCTGCTCCCGCGCTCAGTGATGACGTCCTGCAATGGTGCCGCTATGTTCTAACATCGATGGCCGTAGAAAGGGTACAGCCTTAGAAGTTCCACAGTCCAGACTGTGCAGATGTTGGGGGTCTTTCGGAGATGCTGCGTCCCTTCCTACAGACACTGCTGCCCGCCTGCCGCCATTACAAAGACGAACTTCTGGGAGCTGTGCTGCAGCTGCTTCTGTCTGCACCCCTATCACTGCTGACACCTAAGGTGAGAGGCTCAAGCCTCGACTTCAATAGCCGCTTCCACGTACGTCTCGTCCAAAGCACACTGTATGGTTGGCTCTGTGTGCTTGTAAGACAATCTGAAGCACCTGCATTCCTTCACTGATTTCGACCAGTGCCTCACTGCAAAACAAAACTTTGGTACATGGCGATGTGCCCTTCTTTGAGCTCCCTATTCAGTTCCCTAAGCTCTGATGTCGCAAGCCAGCTGCTTCGCTGCATTGACTGCTGGAGAAGCCTCTGCACATGTGTGGAGCCTCTAGCACGTTTCGGAGGCCTGTTGGTTGTTATCAGCTGGTATAAGAAATCTTGTATTCGATTCATCGATGATGCATCGTCAGGCCAAACTTGCGCTGCTCGTTTATATTGACTCTCGAAACATAGAAGCACCGATCGCCCAACACAATGCTGTAAATTTGATGTCACACCTGATAATAGGAAGCAAATAATGTTCCACAAGCCTATATACATAGTTGGCGTGATGAGCTCTACATCACGTTCATCACGGCATATAAGCAGACTTGATGTAGCAAATCTCGGCTCTATTGCTTTTCATTACATTTCCTTGAATGACCAGTATTAGGAATAATCATGCGGATCTTAAGGGGGCCACTTTGAAGCGCAGGCAATACCTGCGACGTCAGTCAGAATGAAGACTGCAGTAGTGATGTTTTCAGGTGTAATATGTTCAGTGCAGTGCAGAGCATGAAGACCAAGTGATTGTACGACTCACTCCTCAGCTGCTATGACGCCTGGATTCGCAAGCTCTCAACCTGATATTGGCAACGAGTGCTTGAAAAGTCTTACACTCATGAATAGAAAGAGTTCTGGGGCCCGAACACCGACAAGCTGCCGACTTTTAAATTTCCTCTGCCTTATTGGTTGCGAGGTGGTGTTGCAGGAGCTTCAGGCAGCTATACAAGCAGCACTGAGCTTCGGGCTGCAGTGGGAGGATTTGGCGGTCATTGCAATAGCTGCCCTGGAAAGGTGGGAAGCGCAACAGCCTCAGGTGCCGATACGAAATGCCTTTCGAACTTACATACATTTCCCCCCAATCTTGGGGGCTAGCCTTGCATATCACCTAGCCTCGGCAGTTTTCTCGGTGCTGAGTTGAAAGAAATACTATAACAAAACGTACACCTGTAAGCTTTGTGATTAAAGCATTGTGCCATGTGTGTAATTGTGAGGCTCATCGGCAGTAGCATCTATTCAAGCAATTAGAGGTGAAGAAGCAAGTCGCAAACTGTAAGACCCGTCTCCCGCCCTTTTAAAACCGCACGGCTGGAGGGATCAACATTTGTGCCTGTGCAATGGACGTGACGTGACGAGATGGCATCCTCTTGCGTCAAGCTGCGGTCGGTGATGTGACAAAGGTGACCTGAGGCTTGTTCTGCTCCGTCTTACTGATCACCCATCCGGTGGATTCTTATGTACTGACAGCTATGCTCAAGCAACGAATGACGAGTATTTCGCAGCATGAGTTCGTGCTTTTGTAAGGGTGTAGATCATCTCAACACGCACCCAGTTATCGGCAGCTTGCAGCCTGTGTGCAATGTTGCCCAAAACAATTGCGTGTGCAAAGCGCCTGGTCAGACACAAGGCATCCATTCGCTTCATCTTCATCTACGCCCATTTCACATGATTTGCCTTTGTCAATTTCAGATTCGTCCGCTCAAAACTCCTTACCTATTTTGAAATGATATCAACCGTTTTGATTTTTGCATCAACCATCAAGAAATTTGAATTGATCTTTGAATCAAGAGATTTATCATCGATCGTTTTGGTCAACATCCTGCTAGGTCCTGTTGGGAATCCCCTGCCTTCCGTATTGGTTGCAATAGCGATTTGAGTAGAGCAGCCCGAAAACAAGTACTTGACCGCTGTTGTCCCTAGAGAACGTAGCAGCTCTCAGAGAGAAGAATTTAGAAGCAGCATCGGAAACACGTTGGCTGATGTTGCTTAGTCTCAAAGTGTCGTTGTGCACCTTGGTACGCAGATGTTGCATTTGCTCAGCCCACACATCGTGCCCCACTTGGAGCCGTACCTCCACGTTGCTTCAGAACAGCAACAACAGCCTGCTGTGCTAGCCGTTCTGGGTACACCTTGGTCCCCTGCGCCTGTAATGCTGTCCCTGCATTTACTGTACCTCACTATCTTGTACTCCTTGGACATTCATGCAAGCTCATGAAGGCTCTGGTCGATGGGTGATCGATGCCTCGTGTTCTCATTGTGACAGCGCTGCTATTGGAGTCTCCTCGCAGTCTTGGGTATTGAAATATGCGATCCATTGGCTAGACTGAGCAACATGTGGTCGAGATGAGGCCAATCTCCTCGTGAAGTAGAGGCAAAGCTGGATCCTATGCAGGAGATAACCAGCCACTCACAGGGACAGCTGCTGCAGCAGAAGCAGAGAAGCAGGGCGAGGAGGCCGATGAAGCCGACGCTGTTTTGGAGCAACCGCAGAGTGCCGCTGCAGAGGCGAGGCGCCTTGAGGCTGCAGTGGCTGCCTCCTCCCGAGCCGCCCGTGAGCGCCGCCTGCAGGTGCGGCAACAGGGCATACATACTCCAGGGCAGTATAAACACTGATAGCGTCACGTGCTGAATGGGGAAGGCAAGCACAGAAGACGACGCGCGCATGTGGTGTTCGCATGTCCTCTTCATCGTACATGGCATGAGGCTTCTATAAGGAGAGTGATGGAACAAAATCTATTGATACCATTCATCAACGTAATCACACGCTTGGATGTCTTATCGTTGCTAAGATGCATGAATGTGAGGCCTGACACAAAGAACATCTGGATACTTCAAGACGTGACGCTCATATGAGTTTGACAGCTGTGGATCTTGAAGCAGTGAACCCTATCGCCTGGTGTTTGACGAAATTAGTAGAGTTAAGGGTCACTCCTTTGACAGAGGATGCTGCCAAGCACACTCTATTGGCTGCGACACCACACACACCTGCTGGTAGACAGCTACTTGTATGCTTGCTGTACACAAGAGTTTGCAGATGATGAGATGGCAAAGGCAGCTCATCATGCGCTTTGTGTATTGAAGCCTGGTTTGTGATCACATCGGTCTGCCGGATTACGATGTGGTCTCTATGTACATGAATGCGCATGATTGCCTCGCTGTTCATTCAGCAGGTTGCAGTATGTAGTGTCCTACTTCTGGAGGATGTGTCAAGCTGCACTCGGGCACTGTTCCTGAATTGTCTGTAGGGACTGCGAGTTCTCCGGCCACGGATTTGCTTGTGGCTGGGACGGCTGGGTGCTGACGTCGGAGCCCTGGACTCTTCCGATGGCCTGCGCATGCATGACAAATCAGTCGGCACTAGCGGCGCAAACAGCAGCAGCGCTTCAAGTACACTGCTACGATGGGACCCTCAGAACAGGTGATTGCTGCAGCTGACGGACTAATTGACATACTGACTAATCGATTGTCTATCGTTCCTCGAGCACCTATGCAGTTGCCAGCTGGGTTGTGGCTTGCATAAAAGAGCACCGATTCCCCCTCATGTCAACACAACGATGAAAGTACTGTACCTGCTGGTCAGATCAGGGGAGCGAATCGTGTGCTGGCGTGACAGCAGCCTCAAACTTTTGCAGTGTGCAGTGCGTTGGGGGTCAGGTACGGAGCCCTCTCGAAGCAAGGTCGTGCCGTCATGCACCGGCTACTCACCTGGGAAGCTGTGGGTGCGAGTACAGGCTGTCAATCCAGCTGCGCTTCAGGGGGCCCGGGATCGTTGACTTCTGCCTGTGGCTGGATCCGCTGCTGCCTCGGGTGGGGGATTCACCTTCAGGGTTTTGGAAAGGACTTGCATCTAGGCACCACTAGGAAGCCTGCCTTGCCTTGCTTTTGGTCATCGGTGCAGAAATTGCAAAGGTTGTCTGGATGAGGACGCCACGAAAAATACATGACTAGATAGAGGTGAGGGACAGATGCATATGTAGAGATACCCTATTCGATAAAGCTCATTTCGAGTAGACATCTGCCAATCTGAATGTACAATCGTTGTTGTCCACACGAGTAATCAAATGCGCCACAATGATCGATTGTGATGGTCCATCCAAGTCCCTGAACAGTCTGACAATCACTCTTTAGTGCCGAGCACAGAGGATGCCGTGCTCCTATATTCACCGGGCTCGTTGTCACTTCTCATGAGAGAAGGGCGTTTACATCCCATCATTGACTGCACGGAGCACTTCGCAGGTTGCAGAAATAGCAAAGCAAAGCACAGACAGCGCTGCAAGAGCTGCAGCGTTCGAGTTCCTTCATGCTGCGACACTGAAGATGATTGGTGTGCCCTTGCATCGCGTCAGACCTGTTGACAGCTGGATCAGTTGACAGCTGGCTGCCTAATGACAAACTGTCCTGCACAATGAAGGAGCCACGTAGGCAAACGTTTTGTGCACCTTTGCCACGTCACTGCCAAGTCAAGTGCTTGCCTGAGACCTTGATACCGTCATCGTGCCTGCTCTTGTACTATCCTTCCATGTACTCCGTTGCATCTGGATGAGCCTAGCCGTCGTCAACAGCTGTGTGTATGGCTCCCGGTTGAGCAGGCGACAATGCCCAGCAGCGCAAGGCCGCGGAAGCAACCTTCCAGGAGCATGCAGGGCGATACCACCTGCTGCTGCGCCACCTGTTCGCCATCGAGCTGCGATTGGCAGCAGGAGCGGACATCATCGCGGCCCAACTGTTCACCCAGCTGATGACGTCAATGGTTCATTGGTTCACGATGTCAGCCCGCATGTGCGCTGCCAGATGTACCAGACGTATCAGATGAACAGATGTACCAGATGTATCAGAAATACTGACGAACGTTTACCTTCTCTGGACCTTGGTAGAGAACGTTGATGTGATGCTGATGTGACTGCTCATATGTGTCCGTCCTTATGAACATGCTCGTGTGTGTACATCTGATAGTAAGTGATGTCGCCAACTTCAGTGGTGCCTTCTCTGCAATCTCACCGACCCACGAAGTGCACATCATGAGCCTCATGTATGTCCACAGTCATCTTGTGTGCGCTGTGGTATGGATAGCATACATCTCGCAGCCTTGCCTTATAGGACTTCTTCCATCATTGATGTTCGTTCGTACTTTCAAGCATAATGAGGACTTGTGTGTCCTACGACAAAGTAAGATGCCAGTATCTCTTATATATCTTCCCTTCTTATGAACTAAACTACCCTCCCTCGTCTGCTTTTCCATGACCTCATCTGATGGTGCACACCAGGATGCACTATCACATGCACACTGGCAGTGTCGCCTGCAGAGCCATCAGCCGTGTTTAGTTGAACTCAGTTGTTTGGTGTGTATCGTTTCCTGTAAGTTTGATTGCAGGGAAGCAGCTGAGCCGATGGCCCTGTTGGAAACAGTTCTCGACGGTCTAGTGGATGAGTCCAGCGCATCTCTTCGCAGCCTGTGTGCCGGACTGTGTGCAGAGTGGCTGCGGTGGAGCGATAAACATGTACACACTTAGCCAAGGGTCCCTGAAATCCGATGTGCAATAAAAAATTTATGAAACCTTTCTTTTATGTGCTTATTATTGCGTGTGAGCATGCCTTTGTTTGCGCCCGCGCGTGTGTGTGTGTGTGTGTGTGTGTGTGTGTGTGTGTGTGTGTGTGTGTGTGTGTGTGTGTGTGTGTGTGTG
>JAULKR010004454.1:0-13621 GCA_032356305.1 Prasiola linearis | reverse complement strand
GGCGATCAGCGCGCCCAGGCCGAGCAGGCCCCATTCGACCGCGTGCGAGGGCGTGATCTCATGATGCAGTTCAGTCACCGGGCCGCCGTAGTCGGAGCCGAGCCAGTGGTGCAGCCAGTCGCCCGTGCCCAGTATCTCGGCCACGACCGGCGGCAGGCCGATCCAACCACCGACCACGCTCAGCACGGCGAGCACCCACAGCGGCGCCGTCATGGTCCAGGGGCTCTCGTGGGCGGGCACGTCCATTGCCGCCGGCCAGCGCGACTCGCCCTCGAAGGTGAGCACGTAGGCGCGCGTCATGTAGATCGCGGTCAAGAGCGCCGTAACGATGCCGACGCCCCAGACGAGGTAGCCAACCATGTGGCCGTCGTAGCCGTACTCGAAGGCCTTGTACAGGATCTCGTCCTTGGAGAAGAAACCTGACAGGCCCGGGAGGCCGGCGATGGCGAGCGTTGCGATCAGGAACGTCCAGCGCGTGGACGGCATGAAGCGCTTCAGGCCACCCATCGTCCGCATGTCCTGCGCGTCGAACGGGCCGTCGTAGGGCAGCGCGGCGTGGCGCGTGCCGGAGCGCGGCGAGATCGGATCGGGATTCGTGGCGAGGGCACTCAGAGGCGTCGGCGCGGCACCCGCCTCGATGCTATCGCCTTCGAACGGATCGTTCTCTTTCTCAGAATCGAGGGGCGTGTCGTGACCGTGGCCGTGTCCCGGAATCAAGCCCTTGTGCTCCAACTCATGCTCGACGTGGTGCATCGCGTGGATGACGGAGCCGGAGCCGAGGAACAGGCACGCCTTGAAGAAGGCGTGGGTCATGACGTGGAAGATGGCCACCCACCACGCGCCGACGCCGGCGGCGAGGAACATGTATCCCAGCTGGCTGACCGTGGAGTACGCCAGCACCTTCTTGATGTCGTTCTGCGTGATCGCGACCGTCGCGGCCATGATGGCCGTCAGCGCGCCGATGATGGCGATGACCGCCATGACGCCGGGCGTCGTGATGACGATGGCCGACGTGCGGGCGAGCAGGTAGAGGCCCGAGGTCACCATCGTGGCGGCGTGGATCAGCGCCGAGACGGGCGTCGGGCCGGCCATGGCGTCGGGCAGCCAGACGAATAGCGGGATCTGAGCACTCTTGCCCGTCGCGCCGATGAACATCAGCAGCACGGTCCACGTGCCGGCCGTCCAGCCGAACAGCATCGGCACGTCGAACAGCGCGATCGTCGCGGGCGAGAGCAGCGTCGTGAAGTCCAAGCCGAAGCGGCCTTCGAAGGCCGGCGCGCCGGTGACCGTCTTGAAGATGATGAACATCGCCAGCAAGAAGGCGAAGTCGCCCACGCGGTTGACGATGAACGCCTTGTTGGCTGCGGCCGAGTTTTTGAGATCCGTGTACCAGTACCCGATCAACAGGTAGGAGCACAGCCCGACGCCCTCCCAGCCCAGAAACAGCACCGGCAGCGTCTCAGCCAGCACCAGGTTGAGCATCGCGAAGATGAACAGGTTCAAGTACGGAAAAAACCGCCAGAACCCGCTGTCGCCGTGCATGTAGCCGATCGAGTAGAGATGGATCAGGCTGCCGATGCCGGTGATGATCAGCGTCATCAACAGCGACAGCTGATCGATCCGGTACGCGAAGTCGACCTGCAACTCTCCCGCGGCCATCCAGGTGAAGTAGTTCACCACCTGCGGGCCGCCGGCCGGATCGAACCCGAGGAACAGCATCACCGTCACCACGAACGGGATGGCGACGGCCGCGAGTGCGATCCCGCCGATCACCCACTCGTTCTTGCGCCACGACGGCAGGAACAGGCCCATCATGCCGCTGAACGCCGCTGCGAACAGCGGGGGAAGCAGGATCAGGCGAACGAGGGTTTCCATCGTGGGGACTCGGGGACAGAGGGACTAGGGAGTGGGGGATGCGAAGCGGCCGGAGTCCCTAGTCCCCAGTCGCCGGTCCCGAGAGGCGTCAGCCTCTGAACAGGTTGATCTCGTCGATGTTGACCGTCATCTTGTTTCGGTACATGGAGATCACGATGGCGAGGCCGACGGCGGCCTCCGCCGCGGCGACAGACATGACGAAGAAGACCAGGATCTGGCCGTCTACGTCGCCGAACGCTTGGCTGAACGCGACGAGCGACAGGTTGACCGCGTTGAGCATCAGCTCAATCGACAGAAACACCACGATCACGTTGCGCCGCAGCATCACGCCGAGCACGCCGATGACGAAGAGCACAGCGCTCAGCGAGAGGTACCAGGTGATGTCCATGTGCGCGTTCCGCGTGGGTGAGTTCCGCGTTCCGCGTCCAGAGCACCACGCGGAACGCGGAACCCTGAACGCGGAACTGTCAAACGAATCGTTTCTTGGCGAGCAGCACAGCACCGATGGTCGCTGCGAGGAGCAGGCCGCCGATGATCTGGAGAGAGAAGGCGTGGTCGGTCAGCAGCGCCACGCCGAGCGCCTCGACGGACGTGCTCATGACAGGATCGGTCATCTCAGGCGTACTGGGCAGCGCTGAGGCGCCGGGCGCCACGTCGAAGCGCGTCGCCACGACGGCGAGCAGCTGCGCCAGGACGGCCACGCCCAGGACGAAGGCGACCACCTTGGCTTGGAGCGACGATGGCTCGGGTGCGTAGTTGACATGGAGAGTGACAACGCAGAGGAGAAACGCAAGGAGCGGGACCCAGGCGACCCACTCCGGCGCGCCCTCGAAGCGGACGCCGTACGACGACGCCGCGACGGCTATGCCGACGGCACCGAGCGTGGCTCGGGCCCAAAGGCCGGCTGCCGCTAGGCCCCGCCGTCCCATCCAGGCCCGGCAGGCGAAGACGGCGGCGGCCCATGCGAACGCGGCGCCGGCGACGCCGTACCCGAGAGCGACGGCCCCAGAAAGCGACGCTGCTGCGCCGACGGCAACCACAGCCCCAACGGCAAGCCGCAAGCGGCTCACCGGACCGATGGTCGCATTCCACGTCGACCGATACGCGAACGCGACGGCTGCGGCCCCAGATGCCGAGAGAAACACAACGTCAAGGCCGAACAGGACGCGACTCGCGGGGCCAACGAGAAACACCGACCGTACAAGCGAGGCTCCGAGGGCGAGCGCGACGGCGACGACGACGGCAGCGAGCCAGCGGGTCTGAGCGGACTTTCGTGGGAGCCAGACGAGGTACGCCGCCTCGGTAACGGCGAGGAGCCAAAGGCAGAGGTAGCCGACGTCCGTATTGTCGATCCGAAGCCAGTCCACGGGAGCGTCGTTGGGCGTGTGCGGAGCCTATAGGCCCACTGGGGGACAGGCGGATTAGTCAGTTCGTGATGACGTGGTACGTGCTCGGGCGCTCTCCGTGGTTGCGGACGCGGAGCGTCAGACGTTGGCGGTAGGGGACGTACCAGATGAGCGTGGCGGACGAGGCCGGTCCGTCGCCCGACGCCACGAGCTCCCCGTCGACGTTGTAGAGGTAATAGTCGAGGTCGCTCACGCCGTCGCCGACGAGGTGGAACGTGGCCGTCTCGCGCCCCCGGAACGTGATCGCGTGGCCCCGGATGGCCTCCCCCTCCGCGGCCGACGCGTACCGGATCGGGCCCCGCTCGGCGCCCCTAACGGGCGGGAACTCCGGTGGCACCCGCGCGCGAAGCGAATCGATCTCGTCCTCGAGCGGGCCTCCATCGGGAGCCAGCATTCGGGCCTCGTCGAGGAGGACGTCCGGGTCGAGGGACCGGCCGGGGGCGACCTCGTCGTCGGGCTCCTGGTCATCGAACCGCCCGAGTGGAACGGGGTTCTCGATCAGGAGCGCGGCGGACGCGGCGAGCGCGTGGGCCGACCCGGCCCGACGGCCGTAGGCGGCGAGGGAGGCGGCGAGGGCCACCGCCTCGGCGGCCTCCGTCTCGGGCGTCGGCTCCCACTGGACCTTCGACGTGTCCGGCGCCTGGACGGTGTCTGGCACCTGGGCCAGGGCCGCGGGCGCGAGGACGGCGAGCACGGAGAGGGCTACGGCGCGGTTCATGGTGCGGGGTACGGGTGGTCGGCGACGTCAATATCGGGAGCCCGCGCTCCCCGTGCACTGACGCCCAGACAGACGGCTACGGGAGGGGCGCGGGGTCAAGGGAGCTCGAAGAACCCCCGGATCCTTCGGACCAGCGACGCCCTCCCCTCGGCGCCCGCCTCGGGCGCGTCGATCTCGGCCAGCGTCTCGCTCCGCGTCTCCAGCCGGCACGCCATCTCGTCGGCGAACGCGCCCGCGAGCGCATGGTTGGCCAACAGGATCTCTCGGACGTCGGATTGGCGGACCTCGACGAGTTCCGCCTCCCCTTTCGCGCACACGTCGGCCGAACTCGGGTCCCCCGTCAGCAGCGACATCTCGCCGACCACCTCGCCCGGCCCGAGCGCGGCCACGACCACCCGCCCCCCGTCCTCGCGGCGGAGCCGGACCTCGACGTGGCCCCGCGCGACGACGTACAGCGCCCCGCCCTCCTGCCCCTGCCGGAGGACCGGCTCTCCGGGGCCGAACAGGAGCGTCCGGCTCCGCTCGCTCAGCTGGTTCTGCTCGTCGGCCGAGAGCGCCGAGAACAGGTCGACCTCGCCGAGCATCCGTGCCCGGTCCTCAGCCGGGTTCGACCGCTCGGGCGGTGGCGGCGGGACATAAGGAACCTGGACCTCGTGCGGGAACGGGATGGCCACGCCGTTGCGGGCGAACGCGTACCACACCCTCTCGCGGACGACGGCGTCGATGGCCGGAACCCGGAGGTAGTCCGACGTCCAATACAAGACTTCGTAGCCGACCGAGGACCCGTCGAACGAGACCAGCCGGACCGACGGGGCTGGCTGGTCGGCCACGCCGGGGACGCCAACGATGGTCCGGCGGACGAGGTCGATGACGGACTGGGGCGGCGCGTCGTACGGGGCCGGGACGACCACGCGCCGCCGGTTGGTCCGCGATCGGGCGTAGACCTCGATGGGGTCCCGGGCCAGCCTGGAGTTAGGGACAACGACCCGGGCCTCGTCGGCCGTCCGGACCGTCGTCGACCGCCAGCTGACCGCGTCGACCCGGCCGGCCACCCCTCCGACGTGGACAACGTCGCCAATCCGGAACGGCCGCTCGACCTGGAGCGAGATGCCGGCAAACAGGTTTCCGAGCGTCTCTTGGAGCGCGAGGCCGAGGACGACAGAGGCGACGGCGCTCGTGGCGATGGCCCCGGTGAGGCTCTGGTCGAAGACGACGTTGGCGACGACGAGCCCGAGTGCGAAGTAGAGCGCGAGCGAGACGACAGCGTGAACGAGCGCCGGGGCCCGGTGGCCCTGGGAGCGGACGAAGACGACGTCGAGGACGAGGAGCCGGACGAGCGTGACGGCCGCGACCCCGGACGCGACGACGGCGACGGCGAGCAGCCAGCGGAGGGCCGGCGTGGCCGTGGCGGCCGTACCCCCCGGGTAGCTCGCGTACACAGCGAGAAAGGCGCCGCCTGCGGCGACGGCGACGGCGATCGGGCCACGAAGGCTACGGAACGAGGGCACGGTTGAGAGTCTGGGCCGGATGTTGTGGGTTTGCGTTTGGAGTTCCCCGCCGTTGAGTGCGGTGTTGAAACGACTAGAGCGCCTCCCAGAGCGGCGGAGAGCCGAGGGCCAGAGCTCTCAGGGGGACTGCAAGTGGCTCTGGGTTCCGCCGAACCCCATGGTACGAGGCGAACCTGAAACTCGCGTCAGCCGGCTTGAAGACGAGCACCTCAGCAGAGGACGGTGAGCTTGAGGTCTGACAAGCAATGGATACTGTTGGCGAATCCTCCTGGGACTACCTGGCGACCCTGAGGTAGAAGGAGGCCCATCGCCTGCACCGCCATGTTGCTCCAGCCTGCGCCCGTACCCGAAGCGACCGCCGTCGACGCCCGCCGCGGTGCGCTGGACATCGGGCTCTACCGGAGCACGGTGAGCCGCCCGGTCGCCGACGACACGGCCCCCGACCCCGACCGCGCCTCGAGACGGTACACGTACACCCCGTCGCTCAGTCCCGACGCGTCGAACGCGGCTCGGTGCGACCCCGCGCCCCGCTCAGCGTCCCACTCCAGCCGCCGGACCTCCCGGCCCAGCGCGTCGAACACCGCCAGGCGGACCGTCGACGGCTCGGCCAGGCGGTACTCCAGCGTCGCCGCGCCTGACGACGGGTTCGGGTACACCGGCCCCAGCGTGAACTCCGCAGCCCCGGCCGGTCCGGCGTCCGACGACCGCCGGAGGACCAGGGACACCGTCCCCTCGAGGTCGAGGACGGCGCCGGGCGCAAGAGGTATCACGTCGGTGGTCCCGTCGGCGCGGGCAGCTTCGGCGACGTAGCGGCTTGCCAGGGCGGCCGGGACCGACGCCACCTGCGCGACCACCGCCGCGCCAGCGCTCGCGTCCGTGGCCCGTGGGAGCGCGATGCGGACGCCGCCGTCGACCGCGTCGAGGTAGGCCCCCGTGACCAGCCGGTCCGAGGCCTCAGACGCCAGCGACTCGTCCACCACCCCCACGTCGAACCGGACATCACCGATGGCGCCAGGCGCCGGCGGCGGCAGGCTGAACGAGCGGGCGTCGGCGCCGTCTAGTTCCCCCCCGAAGTACAGCGTCCACGAGCCTCTCGAAGCTCCGCCCTCCCCGTCGGCCTCGACGACGAGCGACCCGAAGCTCGCGGTCGCCTCGGTCTCCCAGGTGTCCGCCGCGGCGGTCCTCGCGGCCGAGCCGCTCGCGACGCACTCGAGCCCGACCGCCCCGTCCTGCGACGCCCGGACCCAGTACCCGGCCCCCGGCGCGAGCTCTTCGACCGAGACGTACGCCCCGTCGTATCCAAACAGCGTCCCCGCGATGAGGACACCGCCATCGTCGGTGAGTTCGGCCGCGCAGCCGAGCCCCGAGACGAGGTTCCACCCGGCCGTCACCGAGGTCGCAGCCGGACCTACTAGCGCCGGGCCGGCCATGGTCACGGACTCGGCCGCCGGCATCCGGAGCCAGTACCCTTCGTACAGGTCGAGGGACGTCCGCGACTCGTAGGCGCCGGCGTAGCCGAACAGCGTGCCCTCGACGTGGTTTGGCACGAGCGCCGCAACAGACGGGTCGGCCGCGGCGACCGGGAGCCCGACCAGGTTCCACCCCGCCGACAGCGGCACCTCCACCCCGGCGTCGTCCGCGATCGAGATCGTGACCCGCTGCGCGCCGTCCTCGTCGGCGCCCGTGACCGTCGCGACGTCGACGACGACGGTCTCGGCGGCCTCGGCCTCCTCGTCGTCAGTAGCCGTGACCGTGGCGGTGCCCGTCGTCTGGCCGGCCGGGATCGTGATGGCGCTCGCGCTCGCGGTGTAGTCCGCGCCCGTGGCCGTCCCGGAGAAGGCGAGGGTCACCGTCACGTCGCCGGCGGCGGCCGTGCTGAGCGTGGCCGTGAGCGTGGAGACGCCCCCGGCCTCACCGATCGAGAGCGGGCTCGCCGAGAGCGACACAGTGGCTGAGGACGGCACGACGGTCTCTCGCCCCACGTACACGAAGGACGTGTCGCGCACGCCCCGGTAGGTGGCTACGACCAGGGCTTCGCCCGATGCGACGGCCTCGAGCCGCCCGGTCGTAGCGTCGTACCGTACGCCTTCCCCCTGTACAGAGATGTCGAGCGGGGCCGAAAAGGGGGTCACGCGTACGAGTCCGTCGGCGTAGAGCGCGTCGAATGACGGCATCCATGAGGCCCCGACTGGAGTCTCCGTTACGGAGGCGTCCCCTACGAGATCCGTCGGCATGTCGGAGCGGGGCGCGAACACCCGGACCGCGTCGCCGCCGATCACTCGGTCGTCACCTCGCGTGAAGTAGCCCACCGCGAGGACGGTCAGGGAGTCGACTGAGGCGGCGGGCAACGCGAACGACACGCGCGTCTCGGGTCCAGGCTGGGCGACGAACACCTCTTGCTCGGCAAAGACGACGTCGAGCCCCTCGATGCCCGTCGTGTCCGGGATCGAGACCACGACCTCGACGGCGCTCGGGCGCCCCAGGTTCACCCGGTGAACGGGGCTCGTGATCTCGACCGTGGGCGCGTCGACGAAGGCACGCGCCAGCCGAGGCGATGCCGCTTGGAGCGCCGCGCTGGGCGCCCGCCCCGCCGGGGTGGCCGGGATCGACGTCCGGAACGCCGACGAGGCCGCAGGTTGGTGCAGCAGGTCCCACACGATACCGCCCACTTCGGCGTCGGAGGTGACCGATCGGCCGACCACAGCGTGTGTAACGCCCTCGACGAGGGAGGACCCCTCCCCGACCTCGCCAGGGGAGGACGGCCGCACGGTTCCGGCCAGCTGGCTCTCGACACCGACTATGATGTCGCCGTCCGTGACGAGAGGTTCTCCAGTCAACGTCGCCCCCGCGACATTGACCGTGGCCCACAGTTTGGCTTGATCGACCAAGCTCAAGGACGAGTGCAATGATTCGTCCTCGTATATGCGGCCGCCCCAGCGGATCGCCTTAATAATGTAGCGGAGCCCCGAACTCACAGACACGTTCCGAATGACTTGGTCCGGAACCACAGATGGATCGCTCTGCGCCTGATCCCCTGGCATCAGGTCTCCTGCAACGAGGTGAGCCGGCACGGTCGTCATCGGCAGGGGCGTTCCTCCTGAGCGTCGGAGGCTCCGGAGACCGTCCGTCGCGCGGAACGGTTCTCGCGCGCTGGACAGGTCGCCGTCGTAGGCGACGATAGCCGAGGCCATACTGCCCTCGTCGAGGATGTCCGTGAACGTGACCGTCGAGCGGCCCAGGATCTGACCTTCGAACCCGTTGAAGCCGGGGATGAACAGCTCGTCGAGGAGGTCGGCCCAGCCGGACCCGTGGTGTGGCGTGTCGAGGGTGATGAGCCGGTTGACGTAGCCTGAGCGGTAGTTCATGCTCGACGCGTGCGCGCTCCCGTCCATGCCCGTCGTGCCGGCCGCCCCGATGGCCGCGCGGGTCACCATCCCGCCCATACTGTGACCGACGACGTCGACCTGGGAGGCCGCAATCCCCAAACCGCGCATGTCGCGGAGCGCGTCGGAGAAGTGGCCGTCCCCGCCGTTGAACGTGCCGCCGGATTCTTCGACCGATCGGTTGGTGAGGTACGTCGGCCGTGCGACGACGTCGAAGAGGCCGTTGAACCGAGAACTCGCGCGCCCGCCGCCCAGGCGGAAGTTGTCCCAGGCGGTCGCATTGCTCGTCCAGCCGTGGACGAGCATGAGCGGTGGCCGGGCGACCTCGACCTCGACCTCGCACGTCCCGGATCCGCCCTCGGGCGTGACCGCCAGCGTGACCGTCCGCCGGCGGGCCGATCGATGCGCCTCGGTAGCAAAGAAGTCGTCCGGCGCACGGTACCAGAACCAGTACGCCCCGTCGACGGGTGTTGTGCTCGTCGCCGTCGTTTCCATTAGCGGGCTCCCCCCCCCTGCTGACTCCCCTCTCACGCGCGTGGCCTCGCTTAGACGCCCCAATCCGGACGTGCCCGAGGCGTCGGTAGCGCTCAGCGAGGCTGACGCGCCGGTCACGGTCCGTCCCGCTTCAGGCTCTACACGGACGAGCACGCGAGCGACGCCGTCAGCGGCCACACCGACGGGCCGGACCCACCGGTCGGGGAGGAAGGCGTACGGGTTGTCGTTCGACCACCAGCGGTCCCACTCCAACGTGACCTCCGCCCCACACGTCCCCGGCAGGCCGCCCACCGGGGGCGTTACCGCGACGCGGCGCGTGTCGAACAGGTCCGTGATCCGGTAGACGAGATTATCCATCGGTCCCGTCGGCTGGTGGTAGGACTCGAACAGGCGACCCGCCCCGACGCGGGTCGTCTCTTCGGCCGTCCGGGTCTCGTCGGTGGCAAACGTGGCGCCGCCATCGTAGGAGGCCTCGACGCGGAAGCGGTGCTGCTGGCGGGTGCCCTCGACCGTATTGGGCGCGCTCGCCGGTCGAGCGTCGGTCCAGTACACCCTGACGGCCGGCTCACCCCCGATGGTGTAGACGAAAGGGTCTAGAGGCACGGGACCCGTGACGGGCTCCAGGACGACGACGCGCAGGCGGGCCGGAGCAGAGGTTGCCCCGGTCGTCTCGTCGGTTGCCGTGACCGAGAGCGTACCGGCCCGCGCGTCGGAGGGGATGGCGATGAAGACCGTTGCTGCTCCAGCCGTTCCGGCAGTGACGGTCTGTTCGCCGATCATCGGCCCGGAGTACGCCACCACGACGGCGCTCGATGGCGTAGCGCCCGTCACCGTCACCCGGACGGTCTCGCCGGGCGACCGCTCAGGGGCGCCGAGTGTAACAGTAGGAGAGCCCACGGGTGGCTCACTGCCGCCCCCCTCGAAACGCGCGACGAAACCGCCGGCGCTGCCATAACCTGGGCCATCGGTCACAGGGAAGTCATCCGAGGTCGTGTATCCCGCAATCCATACTCCTCCCGACCCGGCTGGCGCAATTGAAGGCACAGAGGTTCTATTACCGCTTATGCCACTATAGCCAAAAACAATGCTATCACTACCCCCTCCACCGAGGTAGTGGGCCGAGGCGAGTGCGCCCGACGATGTCACTCGCGCCATGAATACGTCCGAGCCGCCGCCGAAACTCGATTCGTCGGTCGTAGGAAAATCGGCAGACCTCGTTTCACCCCCGACCCACACACCGCCTGACTCGTCCGGCGTGAGGCCCCACACCCGGCCGTCTCCGAGGTAACGAGCCGAGGCGAGCGTGCCCGATGACGTCACCCGCGCCACGAACCCGCCAAAACTACCGTCGTAGCCCCCACCTCCGTCCCCGTGGCCCGGCCCACCCGTTACGGGAAAATTCGCAGAGCGAGCATACCCACCCACCCAGACGCCGCCCGACCCGTCCAGGGTGACAGTCGCTATTTCGTCCTCGCCACTGCCGCCGAGGTAGCGGGCCGAGGCGAGCGCGCCCGACGCCGTCACCCGCGCCACGAACCCATCGAAGGTAGAAGTGCCGACCTCGCCTTCACTTGGACCGGTGTAGTCAGGCCCGCTAGTTATAGGGAAGTCTGCAGAATGTGTCCCTCCACCCACCCAGACACCGCCCGACCCGTCGGGGATGACAGTCTCGATCTCGTCATCGCCGCTGCCGCCGAGATAGCGGGCCGAGGCGAGCGCGCCCAACGCCGTCACCCGCGCCACGAACCCGTCGTAGTAACGTGCATGACCCGGCCCTCCCGTCACAGGGAAGTCCGGCGAACTCGTATATCCCGCGACCCATACTCCGCCTGACCCATCCGATGCCAGGCCTCGTATCGAGTCGTAGTATGCACCACTAATGAAGCGGGCTGAAACAACTGCGCCTGACGACGTCACTCGCGCGACGAACGTGTCTGCGAGTCCGGGGCTGTTAGGTGCAGAAAAGTCCAGCGAGTTTGTGTGCCCTGCTATCCACACTCCCTCCTCTCCGTCTAAGGCAATATTGCCAGACACATTGTCTCCGATAAACCGGGCAAAGGCCAGTCCGGCATTCTCGCTCCGTCTCTCAGCTATCGATGGCTCTGTCCGAGCCATGAGAGTCATTATCTCCGGGACCAATTCGCTTCTGCTATGGTCGTACGCACCTTCCCATCGAAGCAACACCCCTCCCCCTACCGCTTCCACCACGAGCATCGCCCCCTCTGCCTCGACCCGGACCGCCTCGTACACCACGACGTCGTCGACCCACCGTGAGCGGTCGCTTCCAATCGAGTATCCCAAGCGCGTGGTTGTCGGGCGAAGCAGGGCCGTCCGCGCTCCAACTCCCCGGGCACTTGTCGGGCCGTCCGTTTGACCCGCCGCGCCGAGCGCTGCGAGCGGCTGCCGCGCCCGGACGACCCGCGTCGCCGGACGCCGCTGCTCACTGCTCGGGACCCGGACGCCGGCCCGCCCCGGTCGAATATCCCCTTCGGTCAGTTCGGGGACGAGCCTTTGCAGCGTGGCCAGAAACTGTCGTCGTGAGAAGGCCCGGTGGTACTCCTTGAGACCGAAACGCCAGTGTTTACGAAACAACTTCCAGGTCCCCGGGTAGCTTAAGGCATCTATGGTATCGCCTAGATTGAAATCCGCCTTCCCATACCCCTCCCGCTTAAAGGTGAATACGGCGTTCGGGCCGCACTCCACTCCGCCCTGGATCATCCGGGTGAAGTGCACGCCGAGAAAGGGAAAGGCCGGGTCCGGTACCGGATAGATCAGGTTCCTCACCTTGCCACGTGCATCGGGCGTGAGCTCGTAATAGTCACCCCGGAAGCCGACGATGCGCTCCGGTATGTCCACACCCTGCCGCCGGGCCAGCCGATCCGCGAATAGCCCGCCACAGAAGATCAGGTGGCGGCTACGGTAGGTACTACGCCGGGTCTGGACATCGTGCAGCCCTCCGGACTTATGTACCCCGACCACTTCCCGTCCCGTCAGTATTGCCGATTGGCTTTGTACCTGGGTGACCTCCTCCGCCATTTTCAGTGCTACCGCCCGGTAGTCGATGATCCCGGCCTGGGGGACATAGATCGCCCGGATGCCGGCACAGTTGGGTTCCACCTCCCGGATTTGCCGGCTATCGATCATATCCAGACCGCTAAGACCGTTTTGTCCGCCGTAGTCCATGATATGATCCAGGCGGGGCAGTTCGGTTTCGTCGGTAGCGGTGATGATCTTGCCGCATACGTCGTGGGGGACGCCCTTGTCCCGCGCGAAATCGACCATGCGCCGCCTGCCCCCTGCACAAAGGCGGGCCTTCAGTGATCCCGGGGTGTAGTAGATCCCACTATGGAGGACGCCGGAGTTGTGGCCGGTTTGGTGGGTGGCGAGCTGCTGCTCTTTTTCCAGAACTAAAATTCGCAGACTGGGGTGTGCCAACTGGATGGCCCGCGCCGTGGCCAGTCCGACGATCCCGCCGCCGATGATGGTGAGGTCGTACAATTTTACCATTTACTTAGGCGGTAAATTTGCTCCACCGGAGTATCATAAATATCCTTCCAAGAACTGCCTTCAACTTCGGTCAGGTAAGCCTGCACGATCCGGTAACCGATGAAGTAACCGATGTTGCCGGGTGACCCGTCGATGAAGGTACCCGGGTTTTTTTCGCCGAGCGGGTCCCAATCCGCTTCGTCCTTCGATAAAAGGATCGGTCGAACCTGCGTTTTGATCTCTTCCTCGTTGTCGAGGTACCAATCGAATTCCGCGGCGGTCAGCCCGAAGGCTTCCAGGGAGTCGACGTCGGCGACCATGGCGGAAACAAAATTTGCAAATCCTTCGTCGATGGATTTGTACAGCACGGTTTCTACCATCGCCGTGTCGTCCTGAGCAACTTCGAAGACGTTGTGGTTCAACTCATGGGCGAGAAGCGTGCGCAGCGGCCGCTCGTTCAGGTTATTGGGATTCAACAGGTCCATTTGCATGGATTCCTTATCGCAGCCGCAGAAATTGCACATGATCTGGTGGAAAAAGGAAAAGTAGAACTTGCCGGTCACGGGCCGGCCCACCGTGGCGGAGAAGCTGGTTTGATAATCCGCCAGGAGGCTACCGAAATTAATCCGGTCATAGAAGGCAGCGGCCCGGTCGACCTCCGCCCGACGGTCGGTGGCCAGCTCAAGTTGAGCGCGGTAGTACTGGACCGAATCGGCACCAAAGCACTCGGACAGGACATACCGGTGAGGG
>JAULKR010004453.1:24894-43225 GCA_032356305.1 Prasiola linearis | reverse complement strand
GCGTGCTGTGCTACCGTTCGACCACTCGTGTCTCCCAAGGGAGAAGCCGGGGTTGCTTTCAGCGTCGTTGATTAGCTTTGCTGCTTGCGTGCTGTGCTACCGTTCGACCACTCGTGTCTCCCAAGGGAGAAGCCGGGGATGCCTGCGGCGGCGTTGATTAGCTCCGCTGTTGGGGTGCTATGCTATCGTTTCGACCACTCGTATCTCCCAAGGGAGAAGCTGTGGATGCCTGCGGCGGCGTTGATTAGCTCCGCTGCTTGCGTGCTGTGCTACCGTTCGACCACTCGTGTCTCCCAAGGGAGAAGCCGGGGTTGCTTTCAGCGTCGTTGATTAGCTCCGCTGCTTGCGTGCTGTGCTACCGTTCGACCACTCGTGTCTCCCAAGGGAGAAGCCGGGGATGCCTGCGGCGTCGTTGCTAGCTCCGCTGCTTGCGTGCTGTACGACTGTGCTGTGCCACCGTGCGATGCCGTCGTGCTGTGCCGTCGTGCTCCCTCCCTTGCCAGGTGGGTGCCGCACGGTGCCCAACTGGTAGGGGAGGGCCGGGGAGGGGTTCTCAACACCCTGCGGCGGTAGCCATAACCTTCATCGCCGAAGGCTGCAACAGCTTCTCCGTTAGAGACGAGCATAGAGGCGTGATTAGGAGGGGCCCGCCTTAGCAGGAGGAAAACCTACTCTAAGCAGGACCCCTGACGAAGGAAGAGGGAGTTGACTTTTGCGAAGTAATACGAGTGGTCGAAACGTTACCTCAGCAAGCCCCACACAGCAAAGCCAAACCACAACCAACAAGCCCTACCTCAGCCCAACATCCTCCAACATCTCATTCAAATACAGCTCCGCGCCCTGCTTATTGAGGTGCTGGTAATCTCCGAAGTTTTCTTCGCCGGTGATGCTACGAGAGTAGTCGTGCACCTTGAGCTGGGTGGCCTGCTCAACGGCCGTGGCGAGTGAATCACGGTTGGGCATGCGCCTGGCAAACGCTGGGTAGTACGGATTTACGACCAGCACCACTTCTGTACCTTCAGCTTGGTACTCGCGGACGAGTTGCGCAAACTGGCCGATGCGGCCCTCGTCAATGTCGAGTCTGTATTCGCCTATGTCTGCGGTATCACGCACGCTTGCCGCGGCGATGGTCCGGTCGACAATCCAATCCTCGTCGCTTCGCGTGGTGTAGTAAAACATCCTTTGCGCCACTTCCCCACCGTAGCGCGTGAGGTGCGCGAGTTTGGTGCCGCCCCAAATGCTTTCGTCGTCGGCGTGTAGGAGGCTATCGAGCCGCGGGCTAAACTGCGCGTACACCCGAAAGTCACGGACTAGGTCGACGTTATCGCGGTCGAGGTGCGTGATGTCAGCGATCAAGGTTTCGGGTGCTCCATAGCGCTCGAGGTAGTCTTGCAGTAGTGCGGTAGACACCTGCACGGGCATTGCGTTGTAACTCAGGTTGAGCGTGGACTTACCAGTTGCTTCCTCTATATAAGGTTGATAGAAGTTAAGTCCGCGGGAGTTGCCTATCAGCACGATGTCCGCCTTGCCGCTCCCGTTATAGAGCCTCGAGTAACGAAAATTAGAGTATTCGGCTACCTGTTTGAGTAACAATCCGCCCAGTCGATCGCCTGCAAAAGCGATGAGTAACGTCAGCGGTATCCACATCCAAGTCTTCATGCCGCTAGAATTGGAAGTAGATGAAAGCCGAAGCGGAGAACACCCCAAACAGCGCGATAAGCCACAGCACCGTTGCAAAGCTAGCTACCCGAAATACCGGTCGCCTGTCCACGAGTTGCCACATGGGCTGGTACTCGTCTGCTATTTCTACCACCAATAACATGGCGATAAGAAGGAAGCCTTTCAGGATTAGAAACTTGTTGATCACGGCGCCCCATGACCAGCCTTCGAGGCTGAATATGCCGCCGATAATGGCGTGGGCGCGCGGCAGTTGGTCGGCCATTGCAATGCCTGGTGCACCCGCGCGGAAGTACACCCAGGCGAAACAGGTAAAGAAGTAAACGATCGCCACGTTGAACGGCACCTGGGCCCACTTGGGCGCTGGCATAGCCGACCAAAACTTCTGCCAGTAGGGACTTAGCACCCGGCCAATGATTTGGTAGCTACCGTGCAGAAAGCCCCACAGTACAAACACCCAGGCGGCGCCGTGCCATAGGCCTCCGAGCAGCATGGTAATCATGAGGTTGCGCCACGTAAACCACTTCCCTCCGCGCGAGCCGCCCAACGGAATGTAGAGGTAGTCGCGTAGCCACCCCGACAGCGAGATGTGCCAGCGTTGCCAAAATTCCGAGAAGTTCTGGGAGAAGTATGGCTTATTGAAGTTTTTCGGAAAGTCGAAGCCCATAATCCGCGCCAGTCCGATCGCAATGTCGGAGTACCCGGAGAAGTCGCAGTAAATCTGAAAGGAGTAGAATACCACCCCAATCGAGAGGTGCAGCGCCCCAAAGCTCTCCGGATTAGCAAATACCTGATCTACGAATGGTGCGATGCTATCCGCAATAGCGACCTTTTTGAAAAAGCCCCACAGCACTTGGCCCAAGCCTACCTGAAACCGCGTCCATTCGAACTCGCGATCCTTAGCGAACTGCGGCAAGAAGTCGCTCGCGCGCACAATAGGTCCGGCCACCAATTGCGGAAAAAAGGCGATGAAAGTGGCAAACCTGAGGAAGTTTCGCTCCACCGGGATTTGCCGCCTATACACGTCGATAGAGTAGCTCATCGACTGAAACGTGTAGAACGAGATGCCTACAGGAAGGATAATATTGAGCGTAGTGAGACTCCCGTCGTACCCAATCCCCTGGAGTCCTGCGGTGGCGGACTCGATAAAGAAGTTGAAGTATTTAAAGAAAGCCAGGAAGCCGAGGTTGGCAATAAGGCTCAACTGCAGCAGGCGTTTGCGCTTCGTAGCGTCGCCCTCATCTTCGATCCGCAGGCCGAGAAAATAGTCAATGCAGGTGCTTAGCACGATTAGCCCCAAGAACCTATAGTCCCAGGCTCCATAAAATACGTAGCTCGCTGCCAAACACAGCCACAGCCTTGCCCTACCCTTCAGTGCGAAGTACAGCGGAAAAAAGACCGCTGAGAAAATGAAGAAGTTAAGGGAATTAAATACCATAAGGGGGCTATCGGGGGCCGCTTAGCCCTCTCCAAAATTCATACCGTGCGCGAAGGTATGCGCCTGTTTCACCGAAGTGATACGCCTTTCGGCAAAACACCGCCTAATAAGGTGGCCCACCGCGAATACCCATCACCGCGCAGGTGCACACCATCGTCGGTGAGTTTGGCAGGAAGTAGGCCCGCGGTTGTACCCAAAGCATCGGCTAAGTCGACTACTTGTACGCGGGGATTACTGGCATAGCTCAGGATATGCACGTTAAGCTTAGCTACATCTTGCTCGGCGATACCCGTCCAGCGGACGTCGTTATTCACACCAGGTAGGGTTACTAAATAAAGCTTAGCCGACGTGGGAGGCAGTTGCTGAAGTAGCTCAGCTACTAGGCTATCATAGGATGAAGCGACGCCTGCGGGCTCATCAAACAGTAGATCGTTAGTGCCAATCTGCACCACTACAGCCTGTACCGCAGCCAGCGGCAGAGTTTTGGCGAAAGCCCGCAAACCTGTTATCCCCTCCCCCGGAACTCCACGGTTGCGCAGATGATGTTGAGGTAGCAGCTCGTCCCATTGGCCAAACGCCACATGACTGTCGCCTATTAGGACAACGTCGCCGGACTCAATAGCTGGTAGCACCTCAAAATGACTCATTCGCTGCGTATACGCGGGCCAAGCAGATTGCGTATGCAGTCTATGCATCGTGTAGCGCCACCCACCCAGCCGTTGTATTCCCCACAGCCCGGCAAGAATACCAGCGAATAGCAACAGCAGCAGGGCAAACGTCAGGTTTCGATACATCAGCAAGCTACTTCATCACCCCAAGCAAGCCCCCAGCACAGCAATTGAAAACTGAAAACCGAGAACTGAAAACTCCTAATTTTCCCGCATCACCTCATCAATGCTCACCGAAACTTTATGCTCGGTATGCTTAAAATTCTTGTTCGGGTTGCCCATACGCAACAGCGCCGTCACTTGCCTCGCCACGAATAACGGTACGCCATACAGATTGGCCCACAAGGCATGCGGTGCCTTACTCAGGTAGAGTGTCCAGAGCACGTTTGCAGCAAACAGCCACATTGCCGCAAATACAGCAACGCCCGTCCAGGTTAGTAGGCTTTCGCCAAAACCCAACCCAACACCGAGGCACACTAGCCCGACAATCCCGCTCAGCGCGACGTGAATGAAGAGTGGCGGAGCGATTGTGACCAGACCAAAAAAGAATTGGTTCCAGCTGAACCCTGTGATGCCACGGCGGATGATTCCAAGTGAGTTAGGGAAGTTTTGGAAGTAGCTAAATAGCCAGCGGCTGCGCTGCGTCTCCACAGCATCTCCGTCGCTCACTTTCTCATCGAATACGATAGCATTCCAAGCGTAGGCAATGTCTAAGTCTTGGCGTAGAAGGTGGTTTTGGAGGATCTTATCCTCCTGCAGCATCGCCTTCCACTTCTCTTTGCCAGACTGGATATCAGGACCCATTAAGTAGCTCCAGTACAGTTCCCGCTCAACTGCCATGCCCGAGCCTGAGATTACCGCACTCGATCCTACTCGGTAAGCGCCGTAGCGCTCGATGTAGTTTTTATAAAACTCCCCTACAGCATCAGCCGCAGCGATTGGCGAATCAATGTTTTTAGCCGTCCGTTGCCCCTGGATGGCTTGATGACCCGCGTTTGCATACGAGTTCATTTCCTGTAGAAAGCGTGGGTGTGCAAGGTTGTCTGCATCGAATACGACCACATAATCATGCGGACGCACGAATTGCTCTATCGCGTGGATAAGGCTCTTCGCTTTCAGGTTAAGCGCTGGGTCGGGCTTGAGTATCACCACCCTCGAATCATCGAAATGTAGGTCGACCCCTTCGCAGTTGTCGGCCACCAAGTAGACTATGAAACGCCGGTGTGTTTGGCGGAGCAGACTTTCAATAAGCGGCCCGGCTATCTCGGCGTGGCGGTACGCGGTGATAATGCATCCAAAATCATACATCCGGTGTGGCCCCACAGCCTTAGTCACCTCCTTGCCACGGAGTGCAGTTACTGCGGTGGTAAAGAATGGAAGCAGCAAAAAGAAAACGCACACGGCCGCCAGCGCAATGAGGATGTACAGGAGGATGGCCATAGGAGGTGTCTATATGGGAGTGCGCTTATGCTTAGGTGGCGGGCTCACCTAAACCAGTATTCGACACTGGAGTTTGGTCGCGCAACGCATTCCACAGCGCGGAAGCGTGTGCGCGTTCCCCGGCAAGCAAGTGGCGCGCACCGTGCAAGGGTAGTACTCCAAGCAAGTAGAATGCCTGAAAAGCTGCCGCACGCGTAGCCGAAGAATTGCGTCGCATGTAGCGGATCCGTGATCGGTTGATCCAGTACACCTTAAACGGAGAGTCGGCGCCCGTAGATACGCTTTCGCGGTGCCATATGGCGCGGTCTCCGTCGAGCATAACGTCAAATCCGGCACTGCGAATACGGTCGCACCAATCCAACTCTTCGTAGTACAGAAAGTAGCCCTCGTCCATTGTCCCGGTCGCATCAAGCGCAGCACGACTTACCATCAGAGCAGCACCGTGGGCGTACGGGATGTGGTGAAGCCCCCGAGGCTGTGTGCCGGCTGGTTGACCGCGGTGCAGCGTCACGTTTCGACCGAAAGAGTTAACCTGCGTCGCACCCGCATACTGTATGGTGGGAAGGGTTTCGCGTTTGGGATAATCGTAAATGACGGGACTCAACACGCCGAGCGAAGGCTGTTCCGCAAATCGAGCCAATAGGCCCTCCACTACGCCGGGATCGACCAGCGCGTCGTTGTTAAGCAGAAAGATATAGTCTGCATCCGTTCTTCGAATGGCAAGGTTATTACCGCCTGCGAAACCTAGATTTTCTTCGGATCGCAGCGTTTTGACCCATGGATAAGCAGCGCTTAGCTCAGCTGATCCGTCGCTTTTGCTAGCGTTGTCGACTACCCAAACTTCTGCCCATTCATGCAGACCTGCTACTTGCAGGCTTTCCAGCATCTCTACCGTGAGAGCCGTCTGATTGAAGTTGACCGAAATAATTGCGAGGCTCAGGCGGTTTGCCGAGCGGGATGGCGGTTGGGGCACGGGAAGGGGGTTTGCCCGTGCGCTAGACATTAGAGTCTTGCTTCATAGCGCCAAAGGTCTTAAACAAGATCTTGAGGTCGGTTAGCGGAGAGTACTCGCGAGCGTACTCGATATCCAGGGCCATCCGATCTTCTGTGCGCATCGTGTCCTTGCCGCTGCCGCTGGTTTGCCACATGCCGGTGATGCCAGCAGGAGCCAAGAAGCGTTCGCTCCACTCTTCGCTAGTCAGTGTCTCTGCTTCACGTAGAGGCAGGGGGCGATTACCAACCACGCTCATATCGCCGTACAGCACGTTGAGCAGCTGCGGAAGTTCGTCGAGTGAAGTATTACGGATCAAGCGCCCAATCGCTGTAACACGTGGGTCGTTCTTCATTTTGAAGAAGGCTGCATCGGCGCCGTAGTTGTTCGAGGCTTGAAGCTCGGCGACTTTCGTGTCGGCGTCCACTACCATAGAGCGGAACTTCAGAAATTCGAACTCTTCGTAGCCAGTGCCAATTCGTTTGCTGCGATATAGGATAGGACCTTTCGACCCTATTCTGATCGTCAAAGCGATAAGCAGCATTGGAATGCCCCAGAACGCTAGAGCACCAAGCGCAAATACTATATCGAATACTCGTTTGCCACGTGGGATTTCATAGGCTGAGTCTGCTGTCTGTGCGTCCAGACCAACATCTGCGCGCATCATAGCGCGGAACTCGCGGATTTGGCTGATACGCTCGCGGAGTATATCCCAACCCACTGGCGCCACGTAACAATCGTCTACGCCCTGGACCAGTACTTCTGGTGAAGCGAATTTGCCGGTTCGGTCGATGCCGATAATGGGTACATCGCAGTGGTGCAGGTCGCGACGGATATTGTGGACGAACAGATAGCCTTCGCGGGCGAGTGTCTTCACGTCGCAAACAACCGCTTCTACAGCGCCAGCACCGGGGTCAGCGATGCGAGCTTGCAAGTAGCGAAAGGCCTGGTAAGTAGAGTCGAAAGACTGAACATCGTAGCTGTCAGCCGACTCGTAGTCGCGCAGCGCAGGATCGTAGCGGCCAGTGAGGCCAATAACCACGACCTCTGCCGAGTCTATAAGTACCTCTTGTAGGTTCATGCCGTGATTGCTTCGGGGGGGCAGGTCCGTGAGGATCGGTTGTAAACGTCCTCGAGAGGGTACGCTGGAAAGTAGTTAGGGTACATAAACTACAGGGAAAAGGGTGCCAGGCTAGGCGGCGGCCATTCTTACTGCGGGTACTGTTGCTGAATTGAGTGCGTCGAGCAGCGCCTTAGGCTTGTACGGCTTTGGAAATACAGCGTGAACGTCGTACTGCTTTACCTTAGCAGTCACTTCCTCGACTGCATTTGAGCTTACTGCCACTACCGGCAAGTCGGAGAAAAGGCCGCTGAAGCGCAGGTTGCGCAGAAATTGAATGCCGCTAACGCGAGGCATTTCCATGTCGAGCACGATAACGTCTGGGCGATTGCCGGCTTGAAGCCAACGTAGCGCCTCGAACCCATCGGCCACAGCATGAACGATGTAGTGACGTGAGAGCCAAGACAACAAAAACTTTCGGAAGACTGGGTGATCGTCTACCACGAGGACATGACGACGGGAGTAGTTTTCTTGCATGGTGTAATGGTTCGGCACTGCTGGTACTAGAAACAAGAAATAAAGAAAATGAGTTCGCTGTAGAACCTCACTTTGATAAGAGGACTGGAGAGATGTCGTCAAATATACGCGACTCTTTCAGACCGTGCTTAGATAGTCACCTCCCTAAGATAAGGTATACCGGACTTTAACAGTAAGTTGGCAGCGCTGCTAATTCACTGATGTACAGCAATTTAGCGCTTTTTGGCCGCTATAATACAGACGTTTGGTGCACTGGCCGACAAATACCTATAACCGTATTATGGTAGACGGCCCTTCGCTAATCATATATCTATATTAGTTAAGTTTAATGCAAATAGATTTATAATCGTTAAATTCTTTAAGGTTTTGCTTGCTCTGCCCTTTGTGGCATCACGCTATAAAATATGTATCGGGGGAAACAGTGTTACGTTTACCCACCCGACGAACCTTTTTATACGTCCTTGCGCTGCTTGGTAGAATATTTGCCCGTACTTCTCTTTCCTACGTTCCCTAGAGTCCATTCCCGATGTTGATTGCCTGGCTAGTCGCCGCCTTTTGGATTGCCCTCGCAATTGTGTTCTACAGCTACTTTGGGTACGGCATCCACTTGTGGTTGTTGCGCCTGTTCCCCTGGGCAAGGCGTCACCTTGCCCCGCCGCTGCCCGCGGATGCTGACTGCCCGAGCGTGGCCCTGCTCATAGCGGCCTGGAATGAGCAAGACTTCATTCGAGAGAAGCTCGCCGATACCCGTGCACTCGACTACCCAGCTGGAAAGCTGACCGTCTACATTATAACAGACGGGTCCACAGATGACACCACCGACATAGCGCGGGCCTACGACATAGGGCCCAACATTCAGCTCGAGGTGAGCCACCGCGACGGGCGTGGCGGAAAGCAAGCCGCCATCGAACGTATCCTACCGGAGGTAACAGCTGAAATCGTCGTATTTACTGATGCTAACACCTACCTCAACCCCGATGCGATCCACCAAATCGTGCGCCATTATCAAGATGCTAACGTAGCCGCAGTCGCCGGAGAGAAGCGAATTATGCAAAAAGCAGCCGACGCCGCAGCGGGTGCCGGTGAAGGTTTGTACTGGCGGTACGAGTCCACCCTCAAGCGATGGGATTCAGAATTCCATACCGTCGTAGGCGCAGCCGGCGAGCTGTTTAGCGTCAGACGGGCGTTGATTCCAGAGGTGCCACCAGGTACACTCGTCGAGGACTTCTACATCACGATGAAGCTTTGCGAGGCTGGCTACCGCGTCGCCTATGCGCCGGAGGCGTACGCCACTGAGACCTCTAGTGCCAACGTTCGAGAAGAAATGAAGCGCAAGGTCCGCATTGCAGCAGGCGGACTCCAAGCGGCGGGCATGTTGCTGCCCCTACTTAATCCGCTACGCGACTGGAAACTCACCTTTCAGTACGTTGGGCACCGCCTCCTCCGCTGGACGCTAGGCCCACTCATGCTTCCCATCATTCTGATTCTTAACATCGTACTTGCCGCGCAGCTGGGCGGCTTCTACCGCCTATTACTTGTTGCGCAAATTGCGTTTTACGTACTGGCCGTTATCGGCTGGTTTTTCGAGAGCCGAGAGATTCGTTTTAAAGCTCTATTTGTGCCTATGTATTTTACTATGATGAATGTATCGGTATATCGAGGCTTCTATCGACTGCTTGGACAAAAACAGTCCGTCAACTGGGAAAAGGCCGCCCGCGCGCCGGTTGCCACAGAAATTACGCACGGGAATTAGGTGGTCGCTGCTGCGGGCGGTGCTGCCTTGCGGGGTGAAGCATTCACCTTAGTAGACCAAAACAGCAGCGGGATCCATCCTATAATAGGAGCGTAGTACGCCAGCAGCCAGGGTTGCTCGGCGATGATGCGAAACACGCTCAAGCCGTTTAGTGCAAGTGGTTCGTCAGGGTCCATATCACGGGCGTACTGCCGCTCAAACTCCCAAAACATAAGCGGCCAGCCAATTGGTAGCCACAGTGGAAAGGAACGCCAGTGACGGTTCAGCTGTCGCCAAAACGAGCGCCACCCAAAGGGCTGTCGGCCGTACGTCTCTTCCGCTTCGTGCAACTCGTCCTGAAGCTTGAGCTGCAGCTTATCACGGATCTCGTGAATCTCTTCCTCGGTAACTTCACTAATTTCCTCGCTACTTGCAGTATTGACTAAGGGTCGCAAGTCCTGCCACCGCGTACGGCTTTTGCGCACAAACGTGAGGTTTGCCGGAAATGCCATGTAGAACACCCAGGGCTGTAGCAAAATAAACGGCAGGAGGATCGTAAACGGCAGAAAGGGCAGCCCGAGCAAGCGCTTACCCATCCGATTGAGCCATTCCGATTTATACGCAAAAGGGTGGATATACTCTCCGTTGATACTCGCGAAGTGGACAATGTCCGTTTTGTACTTGAGCGACATCCGCACCACCGAGGAGCTTACCCGCTGAAGTTGGTACCGCCGATCAAAGCCTTTGCCAATACCCCGCAGCCCCTCAGGATAAATCAGCACATGGCCCTTCTCCAACTGCATGGCCGCCTCAAAATTCTGAAACGTTGCCTCTACGCCACCGGAGCGCGTCAGTACCCCGGGTACCTGATACAAGCTGAGCAGACCAACCCGCGTAAAAAAGGGCGTGATCAGCGTACGCAAGGTCTTATCATACTCGTAGTCGAAGCGCCGAAACAGCATAGCGATAAAGCATACCGCATCCCACGGCAGCGCCATACCCGAGTGATTGCTCACATAAATCAGTGGAGCAGCTGGATTATTTCGCTCATCCCACTGCTCAAAGCCAATGAGCCTTGTGCGGAAATACACATCATTGAGCAGGTTCATCACCTGCTTGGTAAAGGCCAGGCTCACGCGGACATCAAAGCGATCTAGCTCCGCTAGGCTCGCCTGACTTGGTTTTGAGGGTGCTTTTGTTGCGGCCATCGTAGGGTCCGGCAAGTAAGTACTTGCCAGCCTAACTAATCTGGCGCATTTATACGCTCCTGACTCAGGGCATCACGGTCGGTGAGCGTAGCCAAAAAAGCTTTCAGCGCGGCTCGATCGTATTCACTCAACGCAAAGGGGAGGATTTGTACATCTCTCGTCGGTGAGTAGTGCCCACCCGAGGCATAATGGTCTAGTACATCATCGAGCGTTGCCAGCCGCCCGTCGTGCATATAAGGAGCGGTTAGCTCGATGTTGCGGAGCGTCGGCGCCCGAAATTTTCCATTATCAAATGGGTTGCCAGTCACGGCTCCCCTACCCTTGTCAACGAAGTCATCGACGTGCAGTGCGGAGTCTAACCCGTTGTTACGAAAACCGCCGGTGATGTCTATGTCTGCAAATGAGGGGGAGTTGTGACAATGCGCACATCCTGGATGGTCGTCCGAGGGCTCGGTGAAAAATAGCTCGCGGCCGTCATCTTCAAGGTCAGTCAGAAAGCCATCGAGGCCAAACACGACTTTGTCCCACTTACTTGTGTAGCTCGTGATTGATCGCTCAAACTGCGCAACTGCCTTTGCAACAAGCTCTCGGTCGATTTCGGTAGTCGAACTGATACCGAAAGCTTTGCGGAAGCCCTCCTGATAGCGAGTTTGGTTACGTAACGCGGCTTCAATGACAGGCCACTCAGCGTCCATTTCGTTTGGATCCTCCACGGGATGCAGGCTTTGCTCTTCTAGCGAACCTGATCGACCATCCCAGAAAAACGTGCTCTGCAAGCCAACATTGACGAGCGACATGCTACTGCGCAAGCTCTTTCGCCCATTAATACCCTTAGATACTGCTAAGCCATCCGTGAAGGCCAGCTCTGGCTGGTGACAACTAGCGCACGATATCGTAGAGTCGCGCGAGAGTATCGGGTCAAAGAATAGCACGCGGCCCAAGGCTACCCCCGCCACCGTAGCGGGATTGTCCGCAGGCTGGCGCATTTCCTGAAAATGAGCCGGAAGATCATAGCTATAGGTTTCTGGACTGTAGGCAATCCCTGTCAAGTCAATGCCCGCTTCACTACTCGGCACGGCTGTTCCTGGCTCGTCATCTTCAACACAGCCCGCTACCGCCCCCATTAGCATGAGGCCAACGAGGCTGAGATGCTTGAGGTGAAAGTGAAAGAGTCGGTTCAAAGCAATGGGTTCGCGTTACTTCTTAACTGAAAAAGCGTCGGATGCGCGTGCCATGATCTTACCCCCTGCGTCATTCTTATGATCGGCGCGGCCGGCTAGTGATAGTGCATCCGGCGTATCGAGGCTCAGCAACTTGGCCACGTCTACGTATAGCTTGAGAGGCTCATCACTACCGTCGAGTGCCATCGGTACGAGCACTTCTACCTCGCGAGCCAGATCAGCTGACTTGCCAATGTGGTAGGTGTAAGTACCACCAAACCGTTCTTGCTGATCGGCAAGCGTATCGCTCCTGCCTTCGAGTTTGAGGAATATGTAGCTGCCCCAATCTGCCCAGTACTCACTGGCTCTACCCAACGGATGATCGGCACTATAGTCAGCCGGAGTAGTCGCGTCGAGTTCTGCGGTGAGACCGAGGCGAAACCTAAATGCAGTGTATTCACCAGTGGGCACGTTAGGAAACGTGAGGCCAGCTTCGCCGCCAGGACCAAGTTCGACGTACGCCACCTCCGCGAGAGGAGTTTCTAGCAATTGACCATCGCCGGCGTCCTCTACGAACCGTAAATCCGTAGCGTAAAAACTAACTCGACTCGGCCTGAAGCCTTCGGCAACATTTGGCGCCTGGTAAGTGCGCGATTCTAATTGCAGTGCCTCTGAGCCAACTGTACCAATAAACTCGATGTCAAGATCTGTCGATACTGCGTTTCCCTGCGGGTCGTCGCTGCCACAGCCCACTGTCAGACCTGCAGCCAAGAGTAAACCTGAATAGCTAAGAAGCTTCATATCGTTGAGGCGATTTCTGTAGGCTATGTGTACGACCTACGTATCATCTAAACGACACACTAACAAGCAAGTTGCCCCCAAACACAGGCCTTAGCGCGTCAACGTCGCTTGCCTTACGCGCAAGTGCTGGCGTACTAAGTCAACAAAATCTTCTTGATTGACACTTCCAGGGGGTAAGGCCAGAAAGGGTTTTACCGAAAGGGTCATCACCACCGATAAATTGTACGACCGGGGTAGTAGTACCGGCTCCGGTAAAAGGAGGCGTAAGCAGGTAGGTGTCTCAGCTGACGGCACCTCGGTAAAGACGGTATCCGCTGTAGCTACGCGTTGCTTAGAGAGAAACGCCGTTCGGTATCCAACAACGGCAGACACTAGCGAGTCCGCCTGCAGTCCTAGCGTTGTGCCATTGTCCTGAGCTCGCGGATCCAGGCTACTCAGCTCGGCAGGTAGTCCCACAGCGAATCTCACCGCAACCACTTCCCGTTCTTCCAGCAACTGACCGATCTCGCGCCGTTGGCCCGACAGTGGATTAAAACGTAGTACGCTAATGTCCTCCCTCACAAACTCGTCGGCCTCAGTGGCTCGATAGCTCAGCGTATCATTGAGTGGTATTAAGGCGCCATCTGCCAATTCAAGCGTGATATCACTTACGTAAAACGCAAATCTGAGCAGCCGCACAGAGTCACCCGCATCATCGAAAAAGGTATTGCTCGATACTACCTCCCCATCAGGATTCACGGCTACCACCTGCAACTGCAGGCTTGGAAACACACAGCAATTCTTGCAGGCCAGGTCAGCAGCCACGTTGACGCTTAGTGCACGATAGTCGAGACAGCCCTCCGTTTCTGGGTCACAGCCAACGAGGTAGCAGCTCGCCAGCAACAGCGCCGCAATCGATAATACTGACCTCAATTGCCCTGCATGTCGTCCCACACTTGCTGCGTTATTTCTTTCACTTGCACGCTGAAGTCCTTGTCTTGAAGCCAGCGGTAGTAGCTGGGCTCCTTCTTAAACACATCACGCACCCTGCGATTGCGGTGTTTCCCGAAATTGAACACCGGTTCTCCAGTTTTGTCAGCACGCAAGCGGTTGGTCGCGTCTAGTTGGCCCGGCCGGTGGGCGAAGGCATGCAGCGCTTCTACGTCTGGTCGGACTGCGTTCGGTGTCGCCTTTCCATCGGCGGCCGTATACGTTTGCCCTGCGTACATGGCTAGCTGGCCTTCCAATACGCGGGCGGTAGCTACAACATCAGCCAGCGCGTCGTGGGCATCTTCGAGTTGCTCGTTACAGTAATAGCGCATCGCTCCCGCAAGGGTACGCGGCTCCATTTTGTAGAAGATTTCTTGGGCATCGACGATGCTTCGGTTGTCACTGCGGAACCGCTTTCCCACCCGAGCAAACTCCTCCATGAGCAGCGGCACATCGAAACGACCCAGGTTGTAACCGGCCAAATCAGCGTCATCTACGAATGCAAATATCTGCTCCGCCAGCTCTGCAAACGTCGGCTCATCAACTACACGCGCATCCGTGATTCCGTGGATGGCGGTTGTTTCCGCGGGGATCGGCACCGTCGGATTGACGTACAAATTAAGTTCCACTGGCTCACCACCACCCACTTCATACCTCAGCCCCGCAAACTGCACAATGCGATCGGTAACCACATTGACGCCGGTGGTTTCAAGGTCGAAGACTACCAAAGGGCGTTTTAGCGAAAGCTGTGATAATTGCATATGAGTCAATTCGTGTGGTCGGCCACCACTAGCGTGGCAAAATCGCCTACGTACACCGTTTGGTAGCCCCCGTCAGGCTTGGCGAAGATGAGACATCCAGACAGTCCCGCTTTCGCTAAAACCTCACCCGCCTCCTCCCCCGATGCCATGCAGGCAGTGGCGTATGCATCGGCAGTGGCACAGTTGTCCGCCACCACCGTCGCACTTAACAGCGAGGAAGCTCTGGTAAGCCCTGTTTTAGGATCTATCGTATGCACTACTTGCTGCCCGCCACGGCGACGCACGTTTCTGTAATTGCCACTTGTAGCTACAGCAGCGTCCCCAACCTCGAGGATCACTTCTAAGTCGGCGGTTCCGGCGATCTCGTCTGGTCGATTGATGCCAAGAGTCCAAGGGGTGGAGCGTGGTGAGTGGCCAAACGTGCGGGTTTCGCCGCCAATCTCCACGAAGTAATCGCGTGCGCCAAACTGCTGCGCCAACAATTCGGCTATCTGGTCTACCGCGTACCCTTTCGCCACAGCCGATAGGTCGAGCATCACTCCAGGGGAGGCAACGCTGACGCTGATTCTAGTGTTTACCGTATCAAGTATGATCTTGTCAAAGCCGATGAGTAGGCGCAACCGCTCTATCTCATTAGCGTCGACGGCAGAGGTATCCGGTACACCCGCTCCAAACCCATAGTACTCCACCAGCGGCCCCACCGTCGGATCGAATGCGCCTCCACTGGTTAAATACGGCTGTTTTGCACGGCTCAGATTAGCTGCAAAGTGTGCACCTGATTCGGTTTGCAATTGGTCTAGGCTATCAACCACCGGTAGCTCGATGCTTAAGCCCGTATTGAGTCGCGAGATCATCGACGTGGAATCGTAGGTATTGACCTCCTCGTTGATGACGACCAGCAGCGAGTCTACAGAACGCGCAATAGCTGCGCTGTCCTTTACGTGAAGAGGCGGAGGCAGCACGATAATGCTGTAGGTAGTGCCCATGGTGCGCCCGCGTAATCGTACTACGTTTTCGGTGACGTCTACGGCATTGGGGCTACAGGCATGTAGCAGCAGCACGCTGATTAACGCAAGCGCTGCCGACAGAAAAAATGTGGATCTAAAGCGGCTTGCAGCTGGCGACATTCGGCAAATCAAACGGTTAGGTGTGACAATTTGCGCACCTACTGTGTACTAGGCGTTGCGCCAGGCGTTATGTTGAACGTGTATAAGCTACTAGCTATAGGAACCGCGGCGGGATTGATGCTTACGGGTGCAGGCTGTATAAAGGATGCACCCGTGTATAGCGGTACAGTATGCCTGGACCTGCGGCACCACAACGTTGCGGTGTACGACATGACTGTGTTTAGGAAAGCAGGCGGCGAACGCTCTCCAGGGTTTGTACAGGATATGACTGGCGCTTACGATACGACTTCATACACCGGCGCTAAAAGCAGCGTATGCTTTGAAGGCTTAGGGCTGGGACGTCACCATTTCGCAGCAGTAGGCTATGACGAATTGCTTCGAGACTCAGTGCTTGGAGCGCTCAGTTTGGACCTAACCGTGCGTGAGCGCCGCATCGACACGATTATGTCGGTGAGCGAGCAGCATTAGGGCTGCCGCTAGTTTCGAGTAGTCTCCAGCGTCTGACAATCTTGTAGGGGGCACTCTGCCTCCCGGAAGTCGAGCTCCTCGGTACCAGGATTCTGAAAGTTGGGGAACTGTTGGGCGAAGGACTCATTATTGGAAGCGTTGCGCGCCGGGTCAACTACTAGCTCGAGCACATCGTAACGATCGTCCAGCCCGTCGCCGTCGCTATCTGTGCCAAGTGGAAGCCTACCTACATCTGCCAGTCCGTCGCCGTCCAGGTCGTTGCCCTCGGCCAAGTCGCCTGTGCGTTCATTGTCGGAGTTGAGGTCTAGGTAGTCAGGCTGGTCTACACCGTCGGTATTCGTTGGTACAACGGCATAGATGCCGTTTTCTGGGAAGTCAAACGCGTTATCGATGCCGTCGTCATCACCATCGAAGTAGTTGGGGAAGTAGTAGTTCGTTGTGGTTTGTCCCTCGATAAAGTCCACGATACCGTCCGCATCAGAGTCGATGTCCTGAAAGTTTGGTAGTCCATCGCCGTCGCGATCGCCTTGTGGCCAAGGCGTTCCGTTGATAACTTCGAGGCCTGGGCTGGGTGCACGGTTGCCTACGAGGTGGTCCCGCTCATCCGCGAAACCATCTAAGTCGATATCGACCATACTGCTGGCTATGCCTGCGATTGGGTATTCAATTTGACCATCTAGGTCATCGTCGGTTCCTCCAGCCTCGAAGATGTCAGCGATGCCGTCACCGTCTGAGTCGAGGTCGATATGATTAGCGAATCCGTCAAGGTCGAAGTCAAAACTCGCGCAAATGCCTGCTGCTGTCAGGCCGCCACAGCCAGGGAAGTCCGCGTCGATGTAGTCAAAATAGCCGTCGTTGTCGTGATCTGCGTACGGGTTTGAAGGGGCCTCGTCGATGTTGGCGATTCCGTCATTGTCGGCATCAAGGTCGAGCCTGTCGGCAATGCCGTCGTTATCGCTATCCGCACCGGCCTCCGTAAATACAGGCTGCGTGAAGTCACTGTGGTTGAGCAGCGTAGCAACGCGGTCCATTGTTTCGGTGTGCACGGGGGGCGCCGTATTCTCAGCTACCGAGCCAAGTGCATCGCGCCACACGCCGTCGTCCTGTACTTGAGCTACCGTAGAGTAGCGTCCGTCGGCTTGGTCGTAGTAGAAATTAAGGTCTGCGGGCGATGAGCCAATAGGGTGATCGACGTTGTGGTAAAAGTTAGGATTAACCTTGGTGAGTGAAGCCTCTTTTGCAGTTCGGTCGAAGCCAGCGCCGCCGTCTGTGAAATCTAGCGTTGGGTCGATATTAGCGAAGCGGACGCGATACACGTCGTCGATAGTACCCGCGCTTGCTATCGGTTGGATGATCACCGGACGGTAGCGTGGCACGCCAGTACGAAGCGTAAAGCCGTTTGAGCCAACGGGAAATAGATAGGCCGCCGCCCTGTCGGTGTAGCGCAGCAGCCCGCCGCCAATCGTATCGGAAGACACGTATCCGTCGCCGCGGTCAATAGCAGCCGGGTCAGTGTTGAGAACGGTGGCGAGGTTTGAGCCGGTGGACCATTCTGCGTCGGCCAAGTATAGGTCGCCGGCAATACTAAGGTTAGTCGCAAGTTGTTGAACGCGAACGGATAATGCGGTAAGAGTGACGGAGGGGAAGGCCACCGTGGTGTTGCCACGAATGTCCTGAAAGTCTCCGGTAAGCACAAACGTGCCGGGGAGGTTGTCGACATCGTCGGACACAGGGGTGTCGCTCGACCAGTCGCCGTTAAAGAAAAATGTGCCGCCGTTGGCGAGTCGTCCGTCGTTGTGGTTATTCACACTGCCCTCCACTGTGACGATAGCGCCTGCGCTAACGTACACGACGTTGCCGTCGTTGTGAAACACTGTCTGAGCCGCAACCGTGACGCTCGCTACAAGCAGGCACGCTGTAGGCCAAAGGCCTGGGGCGTACCACATGGGGGGGAAATGTAGCTTGCTTAGGGTTGAGTTCGAAAAGCAGCCTGCAAAACGTATGCCAAGTACTCAAATCCGTAATTGCTTACATCTTGGAGTTTTAGCGAAAGCTTGCACGCCTTGCTGGGCTTACGTAGAGACGCTGGGCAAGGTTTAGTCAAAGCGAAATGGCTCGCCGACGCAGTTTGCATCGAGAGCCATCCCAAAATAATGATGAAGCTTAATTTAGTCTCTCAATCCGCTGACTGCCCCTGCCGATAAATCAGCGGGCCTCGTGGGAGTTGGGTTTGGTGTAGTGCTTCGTGTGCCGACAGTCTATTTACCGCCTGCCTGGACTTGTGATTGGCTTGC
>JAULKR010004453.1:6719-24794 GCA_032356305.1 Prasiola linearis | reverse complement strand
AGGAGGATACCAACTAGCTCGTCGGTGTCCACGTGCAGGTAGCCGTCAATTTCTTTTACTGCATGAGGAAAGACCTTGGCGACATCCTGCGCTATAATGCCGTAATGGACGGCCGTATCGAGGGTGCGGGTATAATCCGCTACATCATGGCGGTAACGATAAGTCACACTGTTGAGCTCATCGAAACGGTCGAGCACGCCTTCGAACGGCACAATATCTTTCTTGAGGCGGCGGTCTGAAGTGATAACACCTGCCATATTAATGTTTGCCTTACGGACATTGCCGTTTACGTCCACTACGAGTGCTTCAAGGCCAGTAGTAGTGGCAGTATGAATGAGTTGCTCAAAGCGCACGGGGTTTGCGGTGCCGTTGCCCACTACGTGAAGTTTGGCTGCTCCCGCTCCAGGAGTACCAATGCCCAAATTCCCGCTAACAAACGATAGCCGGTTAGGCGCAGTCGTTCCCACACTTATAGGACCTGATACTGTGAGTGCGTTGCCAACTTGTAGACTCGAGGTAATGGCTGCATTGCCTTGTACCCTGAGCGTTTCACTAGTTGGAACTGTGGTGGTGCCGATACCCACTCGGTTTGTGGATGCCACGGACACAACATCCCCCGTTTTGTTCCAGGGCGATGCACCACCAATGCCAGTCAGTGTCACTGGACTACCATTGGTAATAGAGATTTGCTGCGTTGTTTGATTCCAGCTTAAGGTCTGAGCATCTGTATTGTCAAGATACCCAGACAGGTCCACTGGTGTGGCGTCGTTGGTGAGACTGAGGCTGTTTGCAGTAAGCGACAGGTCCTGGTTATCAGTTCCGACGCTAGTCAGTGGTCGAGTGCTAAGGTCGCCGGCGAGATTGGCAGTTACTATTCTAGTGTCTGAGCTGCCGTTACCGAGGTTTAACCTCGTGAGGCCGCCTACTCTAAGCTGAACGCCGCCAATTGGAATCGCGCCGATTGCCACGTTATCCCCAGCATTGGCGAGTGCCACCGATGTGCCGGTCCGCTCCCAGGAAGGGTTGCCGCCCGTAAATATGGTGGAAGGGTCCACCCAATTAGCGTTGCCATTATTGTCGAGTGACTGTAGCACGTAGCCTGTTGCGGCGCCTGTTTCAAGGCGAAGCTCATTGCTGCGTGTCCGACCGTTCACATGCAGGTCGTCCGTAGCGCCGCTTGCCAGAACCTCAATGCGACCGTTGTCGTGCACGATGAGGCGGTCGTTGTTGCTGGTTCGAAGCGTTACGTTGCTGGTACCAGAGGCTTCAATAGTAGCTGCGGCTGCGGCATCTAGTAGTAGATCGCCGTTTGCGGTAAGCGTATAGTCACCACCTCCGTCCACGGTCATGTCACCTCCCGCGATCTGCTCGAACGCTGCTCCGCTATTAACGCGCATAATGCCGTCAGCGAGAAGATTCAAAACATCATCGGCGCGAAGTGCTAAATCGCCCACACCTACGTCGTTTAGATAGCTGTTAGGCTCATCAAACCGTATACCGTGGCCGTTAAACAAGCCGATGTTTCCGTCAACGTGGAGCTGGTGTTGCGGTATAAGCCCAGTCGCCAGTCGCTGCCCAAGAAGCAGCCGACCGTTTTGGCGTCGCATCCGGAAAAACGCGGAGTCCGATCCGTTCGCTATTTCTAGCATGTTGGTGTTACCCACCCAGCGCAGCGACATCGAATTATAATTGTCTGCGATAGCTCCAGTGTTTCCGTTGTCACGAAAACGGATGGCGGCGGTTCCACCGTTGGTGCGGTTTTGAATTTGAAACTCAATAGGACTTGAAAGTCCGGAGGATCCGCCAGCGCGCGATATGTGAAGGTCACTTCGCGGGTCGCTCGTGCCGATACCCACGGAGTTTTCGAGGTCCTTCGGGTACAACTCATGATTTCCAGCCTCGTAGGCCCAAAAGCTCTCAAATGTGCTAACCGGGACGGTTAGCAGATCCCCTTCGGCATCTGCAACCACGATACGGTCGGTATTGCCACCAGTAGTCGAATTGATGCCGTCGATGCGCAGGGTGCCTGTGCCTGCGATGTGCAGTTTAGCGTTGGGCGCGCTGGTACCAATACCTACGTTGTGAGAGCTATTGGAGAGAAAAGTGTAGTTGTTGGGGAAATCAATGTCCCAACTTTGGGCGGGTAGCGCCTGGGTAGACAAGTTGCCACTTGCATCGGCTACAACCATCTCACCACCAGGGTTGGAGAGTGATTCAAGCCTTACGCCACCGTTCACATGTAGCTTAGCGGTAGGGGCTCCCACGGTGCCAATCCCTACGAAGTCCGTAGCATTCGATAGGTTGACGTAGTCCTGCGCTCCTGATGTGTTTCGATCCCAGAAATCGTCGAAGGTGGAAGCTGGAATTTGCTTGACTTCGTTTGTAGCTGCGTCGAGCACGAGCACGGCATCGACACCAGCCGCGCCTGCTGTAACGCTACGAATACGAAGATCGCCATTGATGTCGAGCTTTGCGTCTGGCGCGGCCGTACCGACGCCTACGTAATCATCGGTGGCGGCGGTGTAGGTGTAGGGATTGACTCCGTTTCCCGTTGCATCACGCTCCCAGTAGTTCTGAAAAACGGATGCAGGTCGTCGCCGGAGTACGCCAGCCGCGTCGGACGTAACGAAGAAGTCTGTGTCTGCACCAGTCCCTAATGTGGTGATGCGTGCATCACCCGCTACGTGCAGCTTGGCGGTGGGAGCATCTGTGCCGATGCCCAAACGGAACGCTGCTACTGCTGGATCTAGAAACAGTTCTGAATCGGCAGCGTCTTGTTGCCACAGCGCTGCGTCGAACGGTCGTGTATCAAGAACACCGTTGGCATCAGCCACAACCATTTCATCCACCCCACCGGTACTTAAGTCTCTCAGTGTCACTTCACCAGTGTTTCGCTCAACGCGGAGGTGCACTTGCGCGGTAGCATTTTCGGTAGCGCCGCGGATAATTTCAAGTCCGTCGCGCGATCCGTCGGCTGCTGAGTTATACCGCAGTGACATCGCGGAATTATTTCCGGGGCCGCCGGCACCCTCAACAAATTCTAGACCTGAGCTACCGTTGTTTGCCTGGTTTTGTAGGCGAATGCGCGCTGGATTGTTGTAACCTGCTTCCGCGCTCGAACCTGCCGTTACCCCGCCGGTAGTTGGGTCACCTGTTCGGCGCATGACATGCAGCATAACATCGGGGTTTTGCGCCCCAATACCCACATTGCCACGGCCGCGCTCGTAGGTCATATACTGGCGACCGTCCCCTTGCTCTAGTCGCAGATCATTGTCGGATCCGTCATAGACGAATCTCATACCCGAGTTTGTACTCGAACCTTCTGTAAAAGAGATAGCAGATTGTCCACCCCCGTTGTTATTGTTGATACGGAGCTCCACTGGACCGGCGGAGTCGCTTTGATCGCCGACGATATGCAGTTCTGCGTCTGGGTTTGTAGTTCCAATGCCTACCTCGTCACCTTGATTCGCTAGATAGGTATCATTTGCCCCACCATTGCGCGTCCACAGGCCAGTGGACGAACCGTTCATAAAGCCTAGAATACCATTCGCATCTGCGGTAACGATGCGACTGCCTGCGCCTGCGAGGTTAGGTACGCGAATACGGCTGTCGTTCTGAATACGAAGAGCTTCATTGCCGTTGCTCCCAGCCCGGGTATTCATAACATTATTAGAATTTGAATTCACGTAGAAACGGAAGTCATCGTCGTTGTTATCAGTACCCGCACTAAAGCGGTAGCCATTATCTATAGCAAACGCTACGTCGCCATCGGATTTCACATAAAAGTCATCGTCCACATCGAAATAAATGTCATCATCAGACTCGAATCGTAAGTCACGCGAGTTGCCGTCACTATTGGCATCTACATCTCCCGAGATTGCCGTTCCGTAAACGCTACCCCAAAACATTGCGCCTCCATTTGGAAAATTGATTTGTCCTGCCCCCCCATCAAAGCGGAAGCCGTTCTGTCCACGTATCTGGTGTGGTCCAAGAATAATGTCCTGGGTTGCAACATGATTGCCAAGGTTGTCACCTCCGGTAGAAGCACCTCCACCTGGCACACCACCAAGGCTAAGCACGCCTTGGGCATTAGCTACAACTACCTGGTCAGGACCTCCACCTGTAGCCAAATCAGGTAATGTAATTTGCCCATCGGCTCTAAATCTTGCTACCCTTGAAGACGCGGCCATTGATCCACAGTCGCCCGTGCCACAAGGGTCTCCCCAAATGCTAAATTCGTCGTTCGGGTTGTCTAGAATGTAGAGACGTAGATCAGAGGTTTCACTACCTGTGTAGACAGGTGCGAAGATGGCCCCGTCGTTACCAGCAAATCCTGCGTTAGTACCCGAAAGTGGGTCGTCGATCCAAGATGGGACTATATTACCGATCTGCAGCCGGTTGGATAGCATCGTGGAGTTCTGCGGAGTTAGTTTAATACCCGCATCGGTTCCGTTAAAGCTTATAGCATCACCATTAGTAGCGAGGTCTTGCGTCATCTGATGATTACCGAGATTATCCCGGATAGAAGAGATTGGTTGGCGGCTTAGGTTTCCGTCGTTATCCGCCGTTACTGCGAATGGATCAACCGTCGAATTTGGCAGCGCACGTACCCTAACGTCGCCGTTGACGTCTAACATAGCGGAAGGCACGCGGATAGCCACTCCTAACTTCCCACCGGGCATTAACGCTATATCATCGCGGAAAAAGTCGCTTCCATCATTTTGTACACCGATTTCTAACAGTGATTGCTCGTTACTGCCGCTAGTAAGCTCAGGATTATCATCTTGGTAATTGATGTATGCGTAGTCACTATTGTTATTCACGCGGCTCTTAAATACAATAGAACTTTGGCCTCCTGCATCCCCATGCTCCAGCGTAATAGTGCCGCGCGCCGCAGTCCGGTTTTGGCCCACCGCTTCAAAAATATGCAGCTTGCTAGTTGGGTTGCTAACACCTATACCAACGTTATCATCAGCCTGTCGAAGAAACGTACGACCAGGTGTACCAATAGCATTATCCCATGGTCCCTCAAATTCTGTAAGCTGTACCCGACGTAAGTCGCCAGTGTTATTAGCCGTTACAAAAAAGTCAGTGTCCTCATTGCCATTTGGTAGGTCTCGCAGTCTTACTCTGGTGTCGACATCAAAACCTACCGCAGGATTATTGATACTAATTCCTACACGACGTTGGTCAGTCCGTACCGCAAGTACGCCAACTCCATCCCCGCGGCTTCGCACGCTAAATAGCTCCTGCGCGGTGAGGCGAAAGTCACTATTAGAATTCGCATACAACATGTTGTCGTTATCTGCGCCAAAACGCAGTTCAGATGTATTTCTCAAGCGGGTGTTGCCCTCAACTTCGAGCGCGTAGGTGTTATCTGGCGCGTTCACTCCGATGCCGACCGACCGACCATTATGGTCTACTACGAGTGGGTGGGCGCCCAAAGCCGTCCCGTATTTACGGAACGTCGTTTGATCGCGCGCCTGGATATCTAGATCCTGCGAGTTTGATGAATAGATGTACGTTTCAGCATCTCGGAAATACAGCCTGTTAGCATCACGTACTCGCGTGTCACCGCCTATCTCTAGTTTATAGCTTCCGCCAAAACCCCCACTTACGCCTATACCCACCGCCCGGGTATTAGCATTATAAATATCATTGCCGTCGATGGTCCAATCTAGGTCTTCAAAAGTTTGCTTGAAGTCGATGCTAGATACGGTTTGCAGGTGCCCCTGCGCATCGGCAATAACTATGAGATCGTTGCCTTCATCGAAACTCGCCTGTGGATCAAGGTCACGTACCCTTACACGACCGTTGACATCGAGCTTGATGGCCGAGTTTTGCTCCGGCACTGTTCCGATGCCTACACTTAAGCGGTTTCCGTCGAGCATCATTACCTCTCGATCAACTCCACTATCGTGGTTGACAAAGTGAAAGTCTTGCTCAGCTCCGTTACCCCACATCAACATGCCGTCGTGGCGATTCAGCGCTCTGTTGTCCAGACCGAAGTAGGTGTATTCGTTTTGATCAGCCACTTGCACACCTCTAGTGTAGCCCGTTGGTAATGTGCGATCATCTACGAGTTTTAAAATACCGCCGTCCGCTGACGATCCCGTGCCTCCAGTTTGGAATAGACCATTGCCCGCTACGTGGAAGCGTTCGCTAGGATTTACAAGGTTGTCCCCGATCCCTACCCTGCCATTACCGCGAATCACCATGTTGATTACGCGGCTGTTGCCAGATTGGCGGGAGGCGAATGCTATTCCACCGTCTACCGCTCCATTATTAAAATCAGTTTTCTCAATGACGAATGCATCGCTCCATCCACCGAATGATCCGGCCTCCTGGTACATTCTCGCACCGTCTCTTATCGGATCAGCTTGAAAAGGATTCTCTCCATTAAATGCGATGCCGAAAGTCTGACCGTCAATGCGCATGCCGCCACCATCGAGGTGAACCATAGCCTGCGGGTTTGTACGCCCTAAGCCAAGTTGACCTTCAGTGGTCACCACCACATCGTGAACGGGTGCATCCTGTTTCGCTCGACGAGCAAAAATGTATTGGTTGCTGCTGTGGTTGGACCACTCCCCTTCGCTAAACAATTGGTCCGGGCGCACTTTGCGCAAGTTTCCGAAGGCATCCGAGGTGACGATGCGATCAGAGTTGATAGGATCATTGTTGATTAAGCCAGCAGGTAGATCACGTATTCTCGTCAGTCCATTCACGTCTAGGAGTCTAGTAGGTGCAGCAATGCCAATGCCTACCCGCCCATTGTTAGCTACCCTGATGCCCTCGTCCCCACCATCGTTTGAAAGGTAAAAGTCATTGAGCTGCACGTTTTCTCGGGCGATATGATCACCAAGGTTGTCACGCAGTGCACTACCGGGAACTTGGCGTAAGTCGCCATTCGCATTCGCAGTAACTATTTGGTCATCTGTACCTGATCCGTCTACATCGCCGGTGGGCAGATTATTGATTGTTACGCGGGTTGTAGTTCCATTCTGGCCAATAGAAACATCACCGCCGTCGGCTTGAAAGTGCAACGTAGCAGGACTGGTACCGGTAAAAGCTGCGATTTCATTATCATCGAGCAGCAATCGATTTGCACCACTACTTAACCGCAACGCTCCTCCAGCGCCCGTGGATGATGCATCGCTAGCTCCGTCTATGTGCAGGTTTGCTAGTGGATTGGTAGTCCCGATGCCTAAAAAGCCATTGTCACGGACAACTACATCGTTGCCAGCGGCACGAGCTCGACGCGCTAATACGTAGGCACCGCTGCTGTGGTCTACCCACTCGTTGTTACGTAGTAAGTCCGCTGCATCAACCGCCTTTAACTGACCAGTAGCCTGGTCTGCGGTAACGATGTAATCATCTGCTGCACCAGTTCCGTCCACGTCGCCACCGGGAAGGGTTGCAATCCGCGCCGTACCGTTAACATCCAACCGATACCCAGGTGTAGCGGTACCAATACCAAAATTGCCGGCATCCGTGAGAACAACTGGTTCGCCATTGCCTGTAGATTGGAAAGCATAAATCAACGCTTGACCAGCAATGATGCTATCACGCCACTCGCCGCTTACGGTGAGGTCGGCTATAGGGCGGTAGCGGAGCACGCCATTCGCGTCAGTCACAATGACATCTTCCTCGGTGCTGCCTATACGCAGTCCCTGTAGCCGAATTGGATCTTGACTTGGTGTAGCCACCACATGTAGTGCCTTATCGGCATCTGCTGCTATGGTGCCTATCCCGGTTTGGCCATAGATAGCCACCGACGCAAAACACAGGACGCACAGTAGTGCCAGGGCGCGTGCAGCACCCAGGGAGGGTGTAAAGAGCTTCATCTTTGTATGTAGGTGTACGCCCGAGCATTATGCAGGACGGGCTAATCACTGACAGCCACTCAACGGGGGCCGCTTCCGCAGGGGGGATCACTTCGAAGCCTTCAACACCGGGGGGACGTGGCGGAGGCCTCGCTGCTGTAGAGCTCAGGGCTCAACAGCAGGGGAGGTAGCAAGTGGCTCATATGCCATTCATCTACATGTATTGTTATGCAAATCAGGTGCCATACATAAGTGAAATGCACCATGCGTCGAGGAAACGGTAAGATTTACAACAGGACAGACACACAGTAATAGCAACTACATGAGCAGAGCCCACGCTTCCCGGGGGGAATGCAGGTACGAATAGTCAGACTCAGCAATGGTGTCAGTCTACGCTACAGAGGCTCCGGCATTTGCCCGAGCAGCTTCTGCTTGTTGCAATCAGCTAACAAGACCAAGCAGCTGTTGAACTCGAGCCTTCAGTGCGTTGATCCGGCGAGCCGACTCTAAGGCATTACCCTTCAAAGGAAGACGTTCGGGTGCCTCAATCTCCCTGGCGCGCTCTCCAGAAGGACGTTGACTGATTAGCTCCGGAGTGTTCGGAGATGATAAACCGTTATGGTTTGTAGTCGTGCGGGCCCAATACACTACTCCGTCAGGAGCGATAATAAGAACTCGAAATGCGCAACCGTCCGTTCGCATCTGTTACGACAACATCAGTTTCAGTCCCTCCTGCACGGAGCCCGTCGAGTCTTAGTGGGTCTTGCGAACCCACAGCGCGCACATGAAGTGCATGCAGGTTATCAGGCGCTACCACGTGAAAGCTGCTTTGTGCAGTCGTCTGGGCAATCGCTGCCAAAACCATGCACCACCAACAAAGGACACATCTATTTGCTATCCGCATCTACTTCGCTTGTGAATCCCGCACAGCTTATCACTGCACATTAGTTTAGGGAATCACCAAGAGAGGGGGCCTACTTGAGGCACTTGGATATCTTCAATCTATCGCACCAATCGGCACAGTGTACCTTTTACAGTACATACTCATATGTGAAGTCAAATTGAGTGCCACGAAGACGATAAGTCGAGGTGAGGACAGTCTAACAATATATGTACAGAGCTCCATCAATAAAATAGCCAGCGATGAATCGCGGGTTTTGGCGAAAGCTGAACCTGTACAACCCTGCGCATTTACCTACATAAAAAGGCCCACCACCATTTCTGGTAGCGGGCCTAAGCGTTTCATAATGTGGTACTGCCTCTAAGGCAGTTAGTTAGCAGGCGTCTGTTGCTCCTTAACCACTGCAAGGTTGTTGTTAGCTAGAATAAAGTCTGGGGCTTCTGCCACTGCGAGCTCGAAGTATTCACTTGCGTTGTCGAGATCTTTGTGTACGTCCTTCCGTAGCACGCCCTTGATATTTAGCAGTGCTGCTTTCATGGGCACCGTCTGGGCACGCCCGTTAGCCACATTGATGTTGACTGACTGACCTCCAAGGTCACCAGCTAGCATATTGTCAACGCTTGCTTCGGCTAGGTCGTAGCGATTTAGTCCGTATTGGAGCGTCGCGATTTGGTACCCGTAGTATGGGTTGGCATCCACCTCAAGCAGCTTTTCGTAGCTGACCAATGCGTCTTCTAAAAGACCGAGGCTATTTTGAGCTACGGCTCCCATCTCGAGGTAACGTGCGTTAGCTGGTTCATTTTCAAGCAGCTCCTTAGTAAGTACCATCGAAGGTCCGTACATCCGACTTCCGAAGTATAGCGCGGCGAGGCTATCCTTGAGCGCTAGGTTGGAAGGTTCGTTGGCGAGCATTTGGTGCAGCGCGTCGAACTTGATCGCTGCATCACCAAGCCATTCACCTTGCTCGTAGAGCCGGATATTGAGGGCGTGCGCTGCAGGATTAGCAACAGCTGTCTGCCAGGCTGCTGATTCAGCATCAGTCAGGGTGATACTGTTGGTTTCGGTCTGGCAGGCGCCAAGGGCCAGTAGGGCTCCTAAGCTTACGGGGATCAGTTGCTTGATCATGAGGGGGGATTCTGTTCGGTTGATTCTTACGGACCAACTGCAAGAAGGATGCCAAACATGTACAAGATCTCTATATGTCCTCCCCTCGCCTACCGCCAGATCTGTACGTAGCCTGACAGCACCTCCTCATCCGGGATTTGGATAAGATAGAAGTAAGTACCCTCCGTGAGTTGGTTACCGTCCCAGGTGCCCTCCCAATCGTTTTGGTAGTTGCCGTCGGCTTCAAAGACTAGGTTGCCCCAACGGTTGTAGACCTGCACGTTTGCGTCCGGATAGTCCTCGATGCCCGCAATCACGAAGACTTCGTTTTGTCCGTCGCCATTGGGAGTAAATCCGCCATACGCCTCTACTAAGTCGCAGCGGACACGCACGTACACGTTTGCCTGGACGCAGTTGATACCGCTGCAAATTTCGTACACCAAAGAATCAATGAAGCCGCAAGCCCCAGCAATTGGTGTGTACGTTAGGATTCCTTGATTATTGACGCTCGCAGCACCACGCGTCGGTGACGTCACGATGCGCACGCTCGTTAGCAAGCCAAAAGTATCATTAGCGGTGACACTGATCAACCCAGTCTCATCGACGCGAATGCGCAGTGTATCGTCCACTGCAATTACAGCACCTCCCTCGGGCCGCACAAACACCGTGTAGAATGTAGTGTCGCACACACCAGCGGCATTACAAGCGACAAGACATGCAGTAGTTGAGCCAGTCGTTACGCCGGTGGCCGTGACGCAGCCTGCGGGAGCATCAAAGTCAAATGATGCAGCCCCAGTCGGGTCGTCGCACACATTTGTTAGGCTGACAACTGGCCCCGACAACTCGCTCGTGTTTACACAAAACAGCACCGTTTCGAGCACATTCACCGTGTCTGTATCGGTTGAAGCTTGCACGCACACCAAGTTAAGCGTGACCTGTTGAAGGCACCCATCACGGTCGTCGATGGTGATGATTCTCGTACCTGCACCAGCTATGATGCGAATGCTCGCCGCACTCGACGCTGTTGTTTGTTCAGCGACCAGGGTTACTTGTTGCCCAGTTACTATTTGAGTAATCGTGAGTGCTGAGTAAGTCGAGTTTACATTTCCTCCACGTGCTACGCCTTCGTTTTCGTCGTAGCGCCAGCTTGCGGAAGTATCCCACCGATCGAGTGAGTCAACCAACGCTCGCACATCCGCCACGTCGGCGTTAAAGGCTTCACCGTTAATCACAAAGTTATCGACCGCGTAGGGACCTGCATCGCCGCCGCCTGGCAGACCTAGCAAGCTGTATTCGAGCAGTTGGCGCTGGTCACATTCTGTAATAAGTCCCGTGTACGCGCCGCCGTCTACGGTAATGTCGTAGCCGCGCAGTTCGTCTGCACTTATGGGCAAACACACATCGTAATTCGGCAACGCACAGTCCACCGATCTTGCAATAAGTGAAGGGAGTGCTTCAACGCAACCGCATTCTACGCTCACCGCAAACTCAGACGTGCAGTTGGTCTGCATATCGACTACCGTGACTGTGTAAGTGCCTGTATCCAAAAAGATAACGGCAGTGCTGTCAAACAAGGTGGCATCAGCTCGCACCCCGTCAACAAAGAGCATTAGGTCATCGGCTGACTTTCCTAGGTTTACTACCGTGAATCCTGCCTGCGCATCACAGTCTTCGGTACGTAGGGCAGTGCCGTCTAGAGCAATCAAGTCCGTGCACGTGCTATCGGCGGCACAGGTTACCAGTACGCTCAGGGTATCTGTACACCCGTCTGCAATCGTAGTTGCCACCACTTCGTAGCTACCTGGGGTGAACTCAAAGGACACCCTGTTTTCTCGAACGGTAGTGATCGGAGCTAACCTGCTCAGACTATCTGTGGCCAGCTGCCGAAGCACCAATGTGTTGTAAATCGTACCACTCACACCACCAGTTACCGTCGAGTTCTGCGCATTTAGCATCCAGGCGCCGGCCGCGTCCCACTGGTTGAGGGAATCCACCAGTGCCCGTACGTCGATTACCTCTGCCGTAAAGCTCACGCCGCGCACGAAGTAGTCCTCCACGCGGTATGGCCCTGCCTCACCTACCCCAGGCAGGTCGGCATAGCTGTAGGTTGTCGTCGAATCACCACCACAGGCCATAGCCTCAGGACGAGCGACTCCGTCAACTGTGAAGGAGTAATCGAAAGTTTCTCCCGCTAGGCGAGGCAAACACACAGCTTCTGGAGTTGCACAAGAGTCTACCTGAGCGACAAAACCCGCAGTGGCAAAAATAGCCGGGCAGTCAGGCCCGCCAGTGTCTAGCGGGCGAACATCTATCCTGTAAATCGTGGTGTCACACACGAGGCCATTCGCCGAACAGGCGACGATACACACCTCGTCCTCGCCCACAAACCCAGCGTTACTGGTGTAGGTAAAGCATTCCAAAGAGGTAAAGGCGACGCTACCTTGTAGTGGATCCCCGCAGCTTTCTATAGAAGTTATGGGGCCTGATAGCTCGGCGGTTGACACACAAAAAGGGCCGCTCGCCTCACCGGAAGTGGCCACTACACGAATGGTGTCCACCGTTGGCGTACGCCCGCCCCTGCGGAATATGACCAGCCTATCGCCGCAGTCGTTTACGTTATCGAAGAGATCGATCTCGTAGATGCCCGCCGCTGGCAGATTGATCGCTGCACCGGGTGTGAAGGTGCCGTCGCCGCCACCGTCGTCACCGACTTGGATCGTTTGAAGGGTAATGCTGAGCGAAGAGCCAAACTGCGGATCGAACAGGAGTAGCTGACTCCTATTGCCAGTTGCACCGTCTGCAACAATACCACCTTCAGCTTCATCGTAGGTCCACGTGAGCGTAGGATCGTAGGCGCTCATCGAGTCAGCTAACGCGCTGAAACTTGCGACGTCGATGCCCTCAACGAGGGTACCATTGATATCCCAGCCTTCCAACCGGTATGCACCGTCGGCTAGCAATACGGTTTGATAGAAATAAGCATCCTGCGTACCACTACCACCGCCACCACCACTTGTGATGCCGCAGTCATTGGTTTCAATCGGCGTAACGGCCTGGCCGTTTACCATGATGTCGTAGGCAGAAAGGTCCGCCCCGTCAGCGAGACAGTACAGTACGTTCCCCTGCGTCGCGTCTAAAAATACCGTATCGACGTTGAATACTGCGGGCGTACAGGTTGCTTGCAGCGTGACATTAAAGGTGACGCGCTGGCATTGGCGAGGATTGGCCTGTCGGCAAAACTCTACACACACGGTCCCTCCTGTCGTTGCGCCGGCTGTAGGATCGATAACGATACATCCGTCAACATTTGACGGGCTCGCTGTAAGCTCGGCACCTACGCCACAAAAAGTTGGTGTGAGAAAAGGTCCGTCAATTGCAAGCGCATCCGTAGCGCAGGCCAAAAATTCACCGGTACCCGTACTCGTCACATCTGCATCGATATTTGGAAACGTGTCCTGGCGGGCAGCCACATTAAACACGACAAAAGTAGTGTCACAGACGGCCGGGTCGTCGACGCTACAGCTAACCGCGCATAGCCTATCCGTACCCACAAATTTAGTGTTGGGTGTATAGACCACGCAACCGTTATCGTCAATCACGGCAACACCATTGGTGACGTCGCCGCAGCTGGTCACGTTGCTGCGCGGATTGGCGAATAGACAAGTTAGGTCGCTCGACTCTCCGCTGACTAAGTCGACATTAATAGTCTGGCTAGTGCTGCCGCCTGGAGTATCAGGCTCTCCCACCGTTATCGTAATCTTATCGGAGCAACCGGAGCCGTCGCGTGAGTTCAGTAAAAGGTCGAAGACGCCTCGACCAGGTAGTTCTACAGTTGTGCCCCGTGTGGTGGTGGTAGCATTAGCAAACAGGTCGTTGCGTGAGCCGGTAGCAAGCTCCACGATGCGCATCAAGCCATAGTCGCCGCCAACTACACCGCCTTCGATCACAAATTGAACGGCATCGATGCGCCAGTTGCCGCGCGGATCGAGCTGTCGCATCAGACGCTCAAGGCCCTGTGCATCGTCGAACTCACCACTCAGGTCATTCCCGTCTACCTCCCAACGTTCGAGCGCGAAAGGCCCAACCTGACCACGTCCAAAAATGGGCGCGTAATTGTACGAACTCTGGGTAACTGGGTCGCAAGGTGTTGTGCCGCCGGTGTATGGTTGCCCATTAAGAAGGATATCAAACTCGGACAGCTCGTTTTGCGAAAGCGGTATACAGTAGCGTACAGGACCATTAGCATCTGTCACCTCCACCGCATCAGTAGCGAATATGCCCTCAGCGCAGCGTGACTGCACGGTCACGACCAACACCGTCTCTTCGCAAATGCCATTGGTGCAGTAGCGAACGCAAACGGTGCCCTCACCCGAAAACCCCGCTTCGGGCTGTAGACTGATGCAAGCAGTACCTCTAGGTGTTAGGAATGCAACCTCGAAGCCCGTGGGCTGCGGTCCGCATAGCTCAGCGCTATCGTATGGCCTTGCGATATCTAGTGCATCAGCAATACATACGATTGTATCGGAATTAGGAATTTGGTAGCGCAGCGTATCCACCGTTAGGTCTGGCTGCGAGCGCACAATCACCTCTACGTTTGTGCGGCGACATATCGGACCCTCCGGGCGCGGCGTGTCGTCACATACCTCAATGCAAAATCGGTCGCTGCCTGTGGTACCAGCGTCGGGGGTGTACGAAAAGCAAAACCCTCCTTCGTCGGCTATGGTCCCGTCATCGGGCGCACCGCAAATGGTGAAGGAGGTTGGCGTGCCAGGCAAGCCGTCTGTAGAGGCGCAGATTACTTCTGTTGCAGTGACAAACTCCGTGACAACTTGCACGTCGACATCCGCAAGCGTAGGTCGCAGAAACAGGACTAGCGTATCGCGGCAGCCATTGTCAGCATCATCTAACACAAATTCATGGTAGCCCCCGCCGCTCACCGACACGGCAATGCCTCTGGCCACTGCTTGGTAGTTAGGCGTTTCTACACGACTCGCGCCGCTTGACTGAAGTTGTACTTCGAGTACACCGTAATTGCTTGTTTCACCGCTGCCAACAAGGTTGTTAGTGGTAGCGTCTTGCGACCAATCCCCGGCTGGATCGAATTGATTGAACAGCGCGACGAGCTGCGCAATGTTGTCAAATGTGCCAGTAAAGGTCTGCCCGTCGACTTGCCAGCCGACTAGGTTGTAAGGCCCCGTGTTTCCGCCGCCCGGGAAGGTGTTGTAGGGATAAAAGGTAAGGCTATCGAAGTTGCAGCCTCTAGGTGGCTCGGCTACTAGATTTCCATCGATGAAGCGATCACTGCGAAGTGCCAAGTCAAAGTCTACATCAACGCAAAAAGTCACCCCGCTTCCTCGTGTATCGGCTATGAGCGTATCAGCAGCAATAGTGGCCGCGCACTGCGCCACAGCTGTATTGGCGGCCAACATCACTCCTGCGGCTAGCAGAAGCATTGACAGCCGCTGACTGACTAATGTGAATAAGGGTAATTGCATAACTTAATCGTCGAAATAGCCCACGTACGGGCCTTTACATCAGGACGGAGTCCGTCAGATGTAACTAGTCAAAAAACGAGCCATCGCAACTACGCTACCGTTTGCGCATAGTGGCGCGGCAGCTTTGCATTAAGACTTCCAACTTGCGAAATAACCAGCTATACCTAAGGCAGAGCTACCATGAAGCGAGTAATCAGCGTGTAAGTCGTGCCCGTCCCGGTTAACAATCAGCTAATTACGGCCTATGCGCCGCTCTAGTTCGTCGATCGCTGCGGCTACATCTTTGGCTAATTCGAAGACAAACCCCTCCCGGTACGTGATCGGCGCCGGGTTGGCGCTGCGCGCTGCTCGTTGCGCATCGAACTCGCAGGCCACCATTGCCAGCCCACGCGATGCTGGCACGGCAACTCTTATGGTACCAGTGCTTGGGACTTCGTAGGCATCACGGTCTTCACCATGCGCGTGCACCGCTCCTGGCTCTGCCAAATGATACGTTTCAACGGCCTGGCCGGCGGTGTCGAGCACCCGCATCACAACTTCGCCACTCTGCAAGGTGGAGCTAGTTGGTACGCCCATACTTGCATCCTCCACACGTAGCGACCATAGCTCATCCTGGCGGGTCATCGCCAGGGTCACTACCGGCTCGTAGCCATATATGTTTTCGTACTGTGTAGCGGCGAAGGTTCGCTCGGCGGTAGCCACTCCCAACTCTGTATTTTCAGGTACCCTAGGTCTAGACGCGATTGCGCCCGCTCCCGTAGACAGCCGCGGGTAGAAGTCGTCAATTACTCTTCGGCAGGCCCGCTGAAAGGGTCGCACCACATGGTCGCCATCATCGTGCATGATGCAGGTTGCCTCAAACGCCCAGATTTTTACAGTCCCCAGCTCGTCGACAAATGTTCGACACGAATCCTCACTCACCCCAAGGGTGGCATTGTGCTCGCGGCACTGCGCCTCGCTGGTAAAAAAGGTTGCCTCCTCAGCAGAAAACCAAGGGCGGTCATACATATCGCGGAGTTCGTGGCAGTCGCTCGCTGGAAACCCATTGGTCAAGTTCCAGGCAACGCAGTCCTCGCTTTCGCGAAAAACATTGCTAGTCGAGTGCGTCTGAAAGCAAGCGCATCCGCTGTACTCATCGCTAAGGTGGAAAATTGCGTGGCCGCACTCGTGTACCGCCGTTCCGTAGTTGTAGGCCTCGGCACTGAAGAGGTTGTTGCTCAGCGCATGAAAGTTTTCGAGCAGGAGACTACGATCGGTGTATTGCTCGCGGTGAAGCAAGCAAAACGCATCAATCCCTGGAATGCTAAAATCTTTGAGAAACTCCGGCAATAGGTCCGAATTCGAGATGTCCGCTGAAATAGCGCCGCCGTCTGCACTGCGATCAGTCGTATAAAACGCCCAATGCTCACGGTCGCGGCCAAAGGCGCTTTCCGCCAAAAACCCCTTGCGCACCATAGCTTCCACATCACTTCGGTACAGCGCGAGTGAATCACGGTAGTCCGTATCTCTGAAAAATCCTATGTCTATAGTTTGGGACATCGACTGCCTCGACGCGCTGTACAACAGCACCTTATCCTCGGGCCACGGGGATGTACCCGCATCGAATCGAGCAAGGCGATCCGAAACGTCTCCATTAATGTCCACTATACGCCAGACATATTCTACGCGGGTGTGCGGACCAAAGCCAGCTTCATACGCTAGCTCGTAGTTAAAATTTGTCTCTTCGTGCTGAGGCGTCCAAGCATAGAGAAGGCCCCACTGCCCGCCACTGCGTGCACGCTGTCCCGGCCGCCCTTCTTTGTCTCGGTATAATTCGTACTCGTACACGTGAAGCTCCACGGTCTCGGTCCCCGCATCACTACTTCCTGCAAGACTGAACGTGATGCCTTCATGGTCCAGCGGCCGCATTGGCGTATGCATCCAGTCTTCGACTTGCGCTGGCCCCTCCTGTAGAGTTATGAACTCCGTCGCCGCCTCCGTTTCAGCCACCGCTACCTGAGTGCTAGCGCAGCCTGCCGCCATACACACCACCAGCACCAAACTAAAGCTGAGAAGGTAGCTGCAGAGTTGTGGACGAAGCATGGGAGATGATCTATCTCAACTACTTCAACAATTATGCCTAAGGTACTGATCCTTCGCCCTCAACACATTACGAACGGATTGCTGTAACCGGATCCATTCGACTAGCTAGATACGCCGGTACAATTCCAGCCAATACTCCAATACCCACCGCCAGCCCCAATCCTAGCATTACTGTGCCCGGGGCAAGCGCGACTGTAAACGGCAGGAAGTTATTTAGCACCAAGAATGTAAGCAGCACTAAGCCTAGGCCTACCAAGCCACCGATAAGACACAGCGCGATGCTTTCAATGAGAAACTCGAGTAGAATCACAGGGCGTGCTGCGCCAAGCGCCATTTTGACTCCTATCAGCCCCGTACGCTCGCGCACACTCACAAACATGATATTGGCCACAGAAAACGCACCCACGAATCCCGCAAAGCTGCCCACCACCAGCCCTACACCACTGAGCACACCAAAAATCGAATCGAGGAAACCAGCTAGAATAGACACGTTGTTTATGGCAAAGTCATCCTTCTCTAGCGGTCGCAAGCGCCTCTCCGCCCGCAGGGCTTGGGTTACAGCATCGCGAAGCTGGCGCTCGGTGGTGCCCTCCCTCGGACTCACCATTAGCGAAGCGCCGTAGTTATCGGACTTCACATTGATGCACTTGCGCGCTAGGGGATAGCCAAT
>JAULKR010004342.1:0-13638 GCA_032356305.1 Prasiola linearis | reverse complement strand
CAACAGCCACGGCTGCAGCTGATATTGACATGCTTTACAGCTGCTGCTGCTCTCATTGCTGTTGCGGTGAGATGTTAGGGGGGCTATACTTGTTGCAGCTCTACTGTTGCAGCTGCAGTTGTTGGGGAGAGTCACCTGTGCGAAAGAAGATAAATGACAAAACAGTGCAACTGTTCCAACCAGAACACACATGAACACACATGAAACTGTGAAGCTACTTCGAAAACGCACATTGGCACGCCGATACTTCATCTGCTGCTCAGCATACAACATGCAGAAGTTGACACAACCAGGGCATACCTAAGCAATAACCTGTCACAGCAGCTGCAAGTGCTTTGGCGCACCTTCAACCGCAAACAAGTATTTGTATAATGCTAATTGAAAAATTTAGTCGCAAAAGCTGCTGCTATACGCTACCGCTACTACTACACTTGTTAACATGTTGCTGTGGTACTGTGCAGCAGCCACAGCTGCACCTGATAGTGACATGCTCTACAGCTGCTGCTACTCCAACTGTTATACTGTGCTCTTGCTGTTGCGAAGGCTACAGCTTTTAGCACTGCTGCTGCAGCTGTAGTTGCGGTTAATTACTGCTAGGGAGAGACACCTGTCCAAACAATTGCGAAAGCAGATCAGTAATAATGAAGTGCAACATGCATCCGCCATACATGTACACACACCCAGAGCATACCTAAGTAATCATCTGTCATAGCAGCTGGAAGTGCTTTGGCGGAGCCAAGCATATTTCAAAACGCAGCCATGTTTCCAAGATCCGGTGTACATTTCAGCCACGATACTAATTTCAATCGATGACATTGTCAGCGCTAGCTGCCGCTTACCAGGATCTGGCGTACTTTTGGTATGGATAATGCTACCATTTGTGGGAGAGGGTTTACGGAGGGAGTCGCGCCTGCAACGCATGCAAATTCCAAATCAACATTCGTGATTCATTGCTTCGACAAAACGGTCATTGCGCATATATACCACGCAGATGCATCGAGGCGCCAAGCTGTTAAGAAGGCTGCACGTAATGACGCGATTCGAATGTTGCTGGGAGCTCAAGCTTTCATTATGTACCTTCTCTGATTAGCGGTAGCTTCGCAGCCGCCGGCGCCATTCCACCACTGTCTTACAGGGACGCGCGCTATTGCCACGTAAGAGTTTGGCGTGATAGCGTCAAAGTAATTTAATCGCTACGCTTTTGAAGGGTTACTTGAGGTACATCGTCGTCTGATAGCAAATTCACCAACGGCGGCAGTGGTACTTTGCTGGTGAGCACGAGGCCCATGTGACGAAGAAATAACGCGCGTTTACCATCTGTGACGGCATCAACACCTCCTTAGATGTTTACGGTGGAAATACGGCCTTTTTACAGCTCGGTGTACGACAGTACCATTAGGTAGCAACAGTTTACGGCGGCCACGTCATTTACGGCCAATTTACGGCAATTTTACCTTGTGGTAAACAGAGCTCGCGCCTGTAGAGTGTAAGGCGATATCGTAGGGCGAGCCAATATAGTGTATACACTGTTACGTAACATTAATGGACAGTCTGACAACTCAAATGTCTCACGTTGTCTGACATTGTTGAAATCCGAAAACACATAAGCTACTCTGCAACTATCACAAATTTGCACCTTTATAATGTTGGAAGTACTAGCGTGAATTCACTTCGAAGTCCCTATAACGGCTTGGGTAGGACTATAGTATACTAGGTAGGACTACAGCTACGTAGCTATCACTTAGCGTTGGACGCTAATTAGCTAGTTCATGAATTCATGCTTCGAAGCACAAGTCACGACCGAAATATGACCTATCTCTTTCTCTCGGTTTGATCTAGCTGTAATTTCCCAAGCACTTTAAAGTCAATTGACAAATTTGCCGCCAGAGTTGCATGCTAAATCAATTTTTCCCAATTACTTACCCTATTTTCTCCAATATCTCTTAAGCCTCAATATAATCATCTTCCCCCGCCAGTAATCATTTACGCAACCCTGCCTCTTGAAGTGTTAAAGAAAGGGCAAATGCTGTAAGTTACATTGAAAAACTTTTCTTTTGCCTGAGCAGAAAATTCGACCGGCAAGTACCTCATTCTTGTCTTATGGGCAGCTGTACGTACGTCACACGTTAACCTTTGTCCTCGCTGGGACCATTACATCGAAAAGTTGCCGGTCTTTATTCGTGTCAATCTGGGGGGTTTTAGTTATAAATTCCGTATAAATTCCGTAGGAGCGAAAACAACATCATAGCTCACAGTGAGTGCACTAGTGTCACGTGGCCACGTCAGCGTATATCCTTCAGGGTCATGCCTTCGACAGACAATATTGTGTATTACTTACCGGTGATTGATTGATGTCTGCTGAAAACGCACAGTTCATCAAGCTATCGAAAGTTGCAGGAAATGCAGATGTGTTGTACAAGTTTCTCTTTGTCACAATGGACAACGTGTCATTCATTAACAGCCTGTCAAACACCTGTCTGTCATGGCAGGGACAACGCTGGCAAATATATCCTTCACGCACTCTGAATGTCACAAAACGTTCATTAGATTTCAGCTCGTGATTTTGTAATGCGAGCAAACCTCTCACGCTGGAAGCTGCAAGGTTGCGTGGCCCCTGCAGCTCAATCATGTGACAAAGGCTATGCTGCACAGCCACCAGCGACCGCACCACAGAAGATTGTAACGCCTGCAATTAGCAAAGGGAAAGATACATACAGCCGGATTGAAGCGCTGCGTCATGCAACGCATCTGCAGCCATTACACTCCAAACCAGCGAAAAAGCAGAACGCTGAAGAATTGACTGGAGATTCAAAGTTGGACGCGCATCTGCTGTCGCCACCTCTGAATTGGGCGAAACCTTCGTTGCTTTTTGGGTATTTATCGTCAAGGCTTGTATGTAAACTGCGTTCAATATAAAGCTTAAAACATTCGACAGCAATCAATCAAATTGTCACAAGCATGGCCGAAGTTTGAGCACGCCCCATGCATCAGCTCCTCGTGCACTGCTTAATATGAATGAATTTGGCGATGAGTATAAATGTCTCTGGACAAAAAATGTGCCATTGGAATATATACTCGTCATGCACGTCGATGGTGAGGTCACCCTGCTCGCTACATTCATGATTGGTGGAGCAAATGGCATATTGTTAGCTGACTTAATTAAAGCAGCCGCTTTACGTTGCCGCACGCTCCACAGGTGATCATACATGCATTACCAGTCTACTCTGCGTTGGTTTTATTGCAATGCAGCTGCGAGCCTCAACGTGCGCCTCTTCGAGTTGCTGTGTTGCTCAGCGGTGGCGTTGACAGTTCTGTAGCATTGAGACTGGCGCAAGTACGACATTATTCTTTTTCCTTACCAGCTAATGCCAAAGTGCCATACTTCAGCAAAGACTTGTTCATCAAAACAATCGTGAATCGTGAAGAGCTTGCTGGCCCACCTCAAGTCCCAAAGCATTGGTATCTGCACGTCTCACCTCTAGTTTCATTTGCGCATGCATATGCTTTGCTCGAGTTTCACACTGAGCAGCTGTACATAATTTCAGGAATCATCGCATCAAAATTTATCCGAAAGTCCCATGTTGTCGATTGATTGAAAATAGCACCTAGTTCTGTCTGCACAAAGCTGAGACCATTTGAGGGCTTTCACAAGCTCATCAGTACGAATCGTAGGGTCATGCTCCATCAGCGAAATATCAAGCGACAGCTGTCATTGTCGCGTACATTATTATTGCTTGCCACTGCTTGTACGTGGAAACCCTTTTCCTGGTGCCATGTGCAAAGACATAAACTGTAGCAGCTGCCTGAACATAGGATGTAAAGTGAATTAGCAGAATCTTGTTAGCGATGCAATGATTGTGGCTCGATGCAGCTCTGCTTTTGTGCGCTGATGCTGAGGCTGACTGTGCCTGTGTGAAGGTGCACATGGGGTTTGCACGGGTGTCCTTGAAAGAAGCCTATACAAATATTGAGAGCTAGAAGAGAGCTAACAGGAATTTATATCTTGGGTGCAACCGATTGCAGGCAGCAGGTCATGAGGTGACGGCTTTTTATCTTCAGATTTGGTTCGTGGAAGATTTCCGCAACACCTGGGATTCATGTCCATGGGAAACAGATCTGTCATTTTGTGAGCAGGTGCTTGGGATGCTTCCAACACACCATGACCTTTGCCCCTTATCCTCCCCTCGTCAATACCTGTCCAATGTTGCATGTATTCTTGGTGAAAGTTTATCACCCAGTCCTGCATGTACACCGTAGCGGCATGCCCAGTGGTGTTGTGTCTGAGGCAATGCCGTCTATCCACATACAATAGGTCCTCTTCTCGGCTGCAGACCCTGCCCGGCTTCCGCCACCCGCGTCGTCGCATGAGACGCGGCTTGTCACGTGGTGCACTTGCAGGTGTGTCAACAGGCGAGCGTGCCGCTTGAAGTGGTGCCACTGTCGGAGCAATATTGGGCTCGGGTCGTCTCTCACAGCGTAGCAGAAGTTCGAGCGGGACGCACACCCAATCCCGACATCTTGTGTAATAGCAGGTACAGCTGGCTGAACTACAGCTGCTGCTCACCCTCTCAAACCTCTCACCCGATTTCATGACCGCTTCATTTTGTCTGCATTGGTGAGGCCACTCTCAGTCAGTCGTGGCCTTGATGACATACTAAATGTCTGACAATCCTCGTCAGACACCACGTTCCCTGAGCAGAAGGGCTTAGCCGTCGACATTCTATCTGCAGCTGTGGTGTGGTATGCTCAAGGCTCAAACGGGCATCATGGTTCGCAACCTCAGGCAAACGTTGTGAAATTATTGTCTCGGTGGTTGTACTTTGGTCACTACATGGCTGACTACGCTTCCATGATTGTGCCGCAAGGACCTGCACACAAGCAGTCTCAATTTGAGTACATGAAGCCAGGGCTGTGAATCGATATGTTTCTGGGCGCATGTGCCTGTCGTAGCATTGAGACCGTGTAGAGGCCGCACTCCCTGGTGGAGATGGTTGAATCAGATGATGCCGGTGAAGGAAAGCCGAGACGTCATCGCAGGGTCAAGTTCGGAGCCTTCGTGGAGCACCTGGATGAGGTTTATCCCAATCGTTTCGATCGTATCGCGTCAGGCCACTATGCTGCAGTCTCTCGAGATGCAAATGGTGTCGCCAGCCTCTCCTGCACCCCTGACAAAAAGAAGGACCAGACATACTTCCTTGCCCATCTCACACAGGTGCAGTGCTCAGCACACTAAATAGAGATCACAGGGACAACAACCCCAGGGAATTTATTTAGCCACCGGCGTGTGAAAGCCTGACGATGCATTTCGTGGTGACTGTGGGGCCCGAGTTCTTGTCATGGTAGCACACTGACAGACCGTCCGACTCTGGCTTCTTGTGGGAGTGCTGTGACAGATTGTCCGAGAGCTGGGTACACGACCTTTGATCTTCGATGTGTGGTGCATTGCGTTCGATGGCTCGCATTCACATAGCCTATTCACAGAGGAATTTACAATGTGCTGGTACGGCGGATTTGATTGTACCATGACGGGGTGTGAAGTTGATGTTCAGCATTGATTGGTCTTGTTAAAGGCTATTAATCAAACCACCTTCTGATCATTCCAGACCTGCTAACCATCAGCGAATCTCATCTCTAAAGTTCAGATTTGGCCACACAGCCGAGCTTTGGAACGATAGTGTGATCCCAACAGCTGTGTTGTGTCAGAAGAATGGTCAGGTAGACACCATTGTTTGCCGCTACAGTCATGTGTCGGTGAGGAAGACGACGTGAATTGCACCGTGCCTGGCAGGCACAGCTGGCGAGGTGCATGTTCCCACTCGGTCCTCTGACTAAGCCAGCTGTTCGGCAGCTGGCATGTGATGTGTCACTCCCCACCCGATCTCGACCCGATAGCCAAGGCATCTGTTTTCTTGGCAAGGTGTGCGCTCAGGTTTACTTCAGGAATATTCGGATGGTCTTCGAAAGTTTAACCAGTTCGAGAGTTCCTTGATTGCAGCTCTGTCCTGTCGATGTCTTTGGTCAGGATGCAGATGGCTGTCACGTGTGCGAGGTACTTTTGCAGAAGTTGTTCACCTCAGTCCGAGCGGATTAGTTAGCCTTGTCACGTGGGCTCATATTACGTAAAACTATATAGCTTGGCTGACCTGAGATTTTACGGCTGTAGAACGAATTATTTCCCTTTGCTTGTTTCATCAGATCGGCAGAAAACCGAAATCCGTGAAGTGTTCTGGACATTCACTTTTTGTGCGTGCTCAAAAGTTGGCGGCATATTCTAGCAAGCTGACTCATAATGAATCCATTCATGTTTGTCCTAATAATAAGCCATTCTTGATCAGGCCTTCTTAACGACCCGATGTTATAGACGAAGCGCCGCGCAGCTATGCACTCATCGACAGGACTTGCTGGCCATGACACATCGAGAATTGTGACAATGGTCCGCTGCAAAGTACTTTTCACGCACTGAAGCTGCATGTGCATGTATCAAGTAGAGTGAACGAGCTTGATAAAAGAATTTAAAATGTCAGCAGGTGGTGCACAGTAGAGGGTCATTTCATGGGTATTGATGGGTCTGTCACGACAGCTGTGGCTAAAGACGAGATTTGGTGAAAACAATTTTGGTGAGGGGTGTAGGTCGGTTACAGCGACTTCATTAGAGAGCACTTGGGCGATTGGCCAGGGCCATTGATTGAGGCTGAAACTGACGTTGTGCTCGGCTTTCACTCCGGTAAGATGTCTTGTATCATTGACTGATCCTTATCATATTGACCCAAGCTGACTAAGTTGACCTAGCTGCGCTGATGCCATCTGATAAAATATTCATTGATCTAATTCAGCCTGTTTGTCAATGAAAGGTTCTAGATACGAAACTGTGCCTGCATTCGGCATGAAGCTGTGGTCAGTCTGATCTTGTGCAAGTGGTTTTGCTTGTCGCTTCATTCTGCTCTCTACTGTCAGCTTCCTGACTTTGCCAACCTTGCAAATGAGCAGGTTTTTGGTTCCACACGATTGGGCAGAGGAAGGGTATTCCTTTGAGCGGTGGCCCCTGGTGCGCACCATCAGCATATCTGTGTGTGTGTGTGTGTGTGTGTGTGTGTGTGTGTGTGTGTGTGTGTGCGCGTGTGTGTGTGTGTGTGTGTGTGTGCGCGCGTGTGCGTGTGTGTCTGTGTGTGTGTGTGTGTGTGTGTGCGTGCGTGTGTGTGTGTGCGTGTCATGCAGTGGCACACTTCATCATCTGGTGGCTATAAAGTGTCGTACACTCCATCAGGATGGATAACCTCGTACGCAGTCCGACCTGTCTCGACTCTGCTGGCTGCAAGGCGTTGTCCTCACCAAGAGCACGTCTTGAGAAGACTCAATATCTGTGTATGAGCTACACAGATGACCAATTGTGCAGGTTTGTGGTATCGAAGGATGTCGAGACGAATGCTGTCTACATCTCTCGCTCGCATCAAGCAGATCGTCTCATTGACAGCTTCAGGTACGGGACGGTTGCCTGACGAGGTCATGCAGTCCCAGATGCTGCCCTGCAGTCAGTGCTGTTGGATGAAAGGTGGCTGATTATAGATGTTGTATTGGCTACACGGCAGGTGTGGGCCGTTCAATTGGTTGGCAGGCAGGGCCCCCGACACATCTCAGCACTTGACACGTTGCAAACTTCGACATAGCGAGGAGACGTACAAGTGCACTGTCACATTCGAAGCGAATGCTTGCTCTCCTCCCTCCCGAACGGAAGTCGAGGCTCAAAATGACATTATATTTGCCTCACGGGAGCACGAACGAATGTTTGCCACTCACGGTGCTTCGACCTCGAAGGCTACTGGCTTCACGGAAACTGGCGAAGATGGTATGTCGGATGATTCAGGCCTGACATCATTTGCGACTGTCGTGTTGGATAGACATGACAAGGGCATCGCTCCAGGACAATACGCAGTTTTCTACGATGGGGGCATATGCGTCGGCTCTGCTGTCATCACCAACACAGTGAAGCCCTCGTCGTCAGCAAGTACACGGATCGTTCCAGAGTCGCAGTCTGCGGTCTGTTAAGTACTAGTAACAGACCATTTCGATGTTCTTCATGTTTTCATGTGTGAAGCTACAGACATGGCGTACTTCTGGGTTTGACTCCATTTTGACGTGACTATCTGTCAGGAAGGGATTCGAAGAATTATATCTCCTCGTACAATGTTAAACCTACAATCTCTCGCTCTGTATTTCCTACTTGACTGTTGCTTGCTGAATATGTAAGTCAAGGATTTTATAGTTTTGAGTGAATTTGTTCGAGATAGGAGGTCTCTTGGCTCCACATCATCTGGTAATTTTCCAAGAAAATGCACTACCTATGGCTAGAAGGCAATTGGTTCTTGCTCACCAAGCCAGTGGCCATCAGTCCAATTGTTCTTTCATGTACGCTCGGCAAAGAGTTGTATTTGCATACCACAGGAAGTAAGTGATCTATTCAAAATTTCGACCTCATTTCTGAAGCTTTTACGTCAAGACAAAGGCCAGATGCATCGATATCCCGTATAAGACTCTCGGAGGCTTAAAATGGTGAAAGGATGCGAGAACAGAACACTTAGATGAAAGTGGAAGCATAATTTCATGAAAGGCTAAAAGTAATAATGTTCATGGAACTATAAATTAAGCTTTTGCCCAAAGTGTAGGGTTGTTTGTCGACCGGGAACACGCTCACATATGACAAAGTACCAGTACACTACTAGTCATCATTGCAACTCAAACATAGCTTAGCTCTCGTTATTGCTGAGAACATGTGGTGGTTCTTAGACCTTTACTCTGTCACGGTCTTTGCATCCTCATTCTTGTATTCAATTTGACATCTAGACGGCGACGAAACGCTAAGTAGCATTTGTGATATAATATATATGTAAAAAGGACGGCTGTCTGACACCTAGAAAGATGCGGATGAATGCTGAGGCTGCTAAGACCGATCTGCGCTTTTGTACGAGTGCCTGTGATGTCACTTCTGTACACTTTGGCAATGGGCAAGGCCATGAGCCCATAATTGATGAGGGTGCATTGTGGCAAACTCGAAGTGGTGGTTGCAATAGGCACACGTGTATAATGACTCATGTCGGTCATTACGTAGTCATGCAAAATCCGGTCAAGTGGTCATGGTGATTTCCTATTGGCCAATTGGCGTTCAGTCTTCGATTTACTGCTATGGCATTCTGCTAGCTGTACACATATACAGTGTTACGTAACACCGACATCGGCATCTCCCTCGCGGACGGCCGGTGGTGGGCTGGAATTGTAACAGGAACAAAAAACCATGTTCTCTCTTTTCATCGCAGTGGCAAAAATAAATTGAATATGGCGAGTGAAAGTAGCGATGGCGAAAAACTTAACTATCGCCGACGGCTGTGCTAATGTGAATGAGCTCCCAGCTGGCAAAGCTGACGTGCAACCGTATCACTATTGGATTAGAAGAATTAGTTGATGCCTATAATTGGTGCCTGCTATACCTTTTTCACGGATTTGCACTAGCTGCTGTATTTACTTTATGAGACGCTGACATATGGGAGTCGATCCAATGTATGATTTGCTAAAGACGTGCACATGACATATTAACATGATCAGCATGCAACTCAGCACGGCTCGCCAACATCTGTCTCCGCAGCATCGGCAGCATGCCAAGGGAACGCAGCATGCCGCGAAGGCGATGGTGTACACGCAACCCTGCAACCTCCCACTGAGATTTCCTGTCGATGGAAGGCCTGGTGCTCGTCACAGACTGTTGGAGGCGCGAGACATATCGTGTGATTCGTCCGTTGCAGCAGAGGCGATACCACTTCCAAGTGACAGCGAAGGTACGTTTCTACCCAATTCATGCGCCTAAACTCATGCTTGCTTTCGCAGCCGCTAATCAGCGGCTTCCTCACATTCGGATTGTATCTGCTGGAAGATATCTTCAGTTGCTAATGACTAATGCTGAGTTCCTGCTATGCCCAATATACATATTGTTTGCCTGTAAATGCTGACGCAGACAAGAGCAGCAAAGCTGCCAAGCTGAGGGGCCTCGGTTTCTATTTATGGACGATTCTACTAGCAATTCCCTTATTCGTGACAATGCTGTTGATGGCACCTTTTGTCTTTATCTTTGACAGAGTAAGGTGAGCTTCGCAAATGTTTTGACTACTTTTTTGTTGAAACTACTATTTTTGTTGAAACAAGTTGTTCAGTTTAAAGGACGTAATCATTGAAAAGTCAACGACAAAAGCTGGGATCACGAGCACTGAATGGCGATATGACATGCTGATGGCTGGAAATGGTCCAGTGACACTTCTCGATTTCAAAAGACGCCCGTCATTCGATGTTGTCATTTGAACCTTCACTGTTTGCCGTGGCAGACGTCTTTGGCAGCACAAAGTCAACAATGTCTGGGCCTGTGCCAGCACATCCCCTTGGTACTCAGTCGAGGTGACCAACCTCTCATTTCGAATCTAATCTGAACTGTGGTCTTTCCTGTCACAATGTTCCAAGTGTGCAATATTTCGTGCCCCTCTTTTGTCGCATTTGGGCCCACCACTTTGTGCCAAAGGCCAAATCATGGTCGATACTGCATGTTGTTGAAGCTTGAATTGCTCACTCATTACGTTGACCACCGCAGACGGAGGGTTTGCACAATCTGCCGCCAGAGACCACCACTGCGGTTTACGTCGCAAATCATCAAAGCTTCCTGGTAGCTCTGAGGCCACTGCCTGTCCTCCCTGACAATCGAGCTGCATTAGCTTGCAAGCTAAGCCGGAAGGCGTCACGGATAGCGCCAGCCTAGCCCAATTCTTGTCCGACGTGGCCATCTAAGAAGAAGAAACCTTATGAGTTGCAGTAGGATTGCCACAGGACATTTTTTCGCTGTTCCATTTGGGAAGGCCCTTCAAGTTCGTCTCAAAGACAAGCAATTTTCTCATCCCCATTGTCGGTTGGAGCATGTTCCTGACTGGTGCGTCCTTAACACCGAGCAAGACCCCATGCGTGCCAGAAGCGTGTTTGGATGCGGAGATGATTCCAGCAGTAATCCCCCCCCCCCCCCCCCCCCTTTGCAAAGCGGCAATTTTCTGACAAGACTGTCCATGAAGCTGATGCTTTTAGATGAATGGGCGGGCAGTTATTTCTTTCATCAGTCATCCCATCCATAATTGTAATTCATCACGGGAGTGCCTGTCGTGAGGGTCATAATGTTGCGGTTCAGGGCAGCCATATTGCTGCCTTCGTGCAGACAGCATCACAGGCAGCCTCAATTTCAATGTGCGGTGACATTACCTTGGTGAACAGTTGCGGGCAGGGCATGTTATGATCGACCGAGAAGACAAACGGAGCATCATGCGGTGCTTGGGCGATTGCCGAGAGCTTTTGGCTAAGGTCTGCTGCTTGGTGCTCTTTTGATGCTGAAGTGCGACCAGAGCCTTCTTACTGGGCTGGGGATATTGTGCTCATTCCGGTGAATACCTGTCTCGGTGAATGTAGGGGGCGTCTGTACTGTTTTTCCCTGAGGGCACGAGATCAAAGGATGGGAAGATGGCCGCATTCAAAAAGGTTTCCTGCTGTGATACCTCACCTTCTTACCTTCTTTTCTATGCAGCAGTCGTCTGCCTACAACATTGTTTCTTAAGTAAAACTATCTGCTAGTCCAAAATCCTGAGTGAATGTCTCTTACGTGCCTTTTCAAGTAAATTCTGTCTACGACATTGAGTCATTTTTCAGTCCTAAGATTTGCAGTTCAAAAGTCGCTCCTTCATGTAGCTTTTTGTTACGTGGCTGTTTTCGTGACCAGGGAGCCTTTTCGGTGGCGGTCAAAACCGGCGTTCCTGTTGTGCCGATCACTTTGATTGGCACCGGCGCACTGATGCCCAACGGACAGGAACAGAAGCTGTATTCCGGTGAAGCCGTGCGGATTATTGTACACCCTCCGGTGGGCTTTCCTTCTCTCGAATCTGCTACGGGTGCCACGGCTACAACAGAGAGTCGTCTTTCTTGTATCACATTTAAGCACAGAATCTTGGGATTTTAAGTGTATTCTTATTTTGCGTAACCCAAATATGAGTGGGGCTCGCAGATCACCAGCAACAATGCCAACACACTCATGCGAGATGTACGTGCGGCAATTGCGTCCAGATTACCACCGTCACTGGTTGCTTGAAGGCCGTGATATCTATGGTCAGAGGATGTCCAAAACGTGCCACAATATCTATGGTCAACGCATCTCATAAAACGCAAGTGAAGTATATCATCTTGTATATGACTCTGCTGATGCGACCACGGTCGTGAGGAAGGTTCACAGAAAACATTTATGGATAGCTTGTAATGGCGAATGGCGTGTTTGTGTACATATCAGCCAGCTCACTGCCAGACTGGCCTTAAACGTGCATGGAGACAGAAAATTGTGATCTTGTGTGCACTCTTTTGTCGCCGTGTACGTTCGAGTTCGGAAACTCCATCCCATCTTCGATACCTTTTAACTTTTGGTGCGGGTATTTCTCACCACTCCAAACCGGACAGCACTTCCTTGCCGATCCTTGATGGATTTTGCGTTTAACAGTCTTGTGATAAGCGATAGGGATTGTATCACTTAAAGTAATACTATTTTTTACTTGTCCAAACAATGGTGATTTTGGTCGGTACCTCACATTCGAGCACCATCGTCCAAAGACATTGCGCTCAGCATACTGGTAGCCTTCAGCGTGAAGTACCGCAGCCATCCACACTGAAGCACATTTGGCAGCATGGCCGACTCGCAAGGGTATGCACACATGGCAGGGGTTTTGCGGGCGTTTGCTCTTCTGGCGCTACCTTCAGTCCTCGTCAGCATCTCTTCCGTCTTCAAGCACCCGCATCACTTTCTTGCGACAACAAATCTCTCAGCTCTGCTCAACAAAGCTGGCAGCAAGGATCGTCTCAGTCTTTGAGACACGTCTCACATCGAACACATCGAGGTGAGTCGATGTAAAAAGGTATCGTGATGGCGCTTTTGCAATTATCAAAGCGAGCCACTGGCAATGCTGGCTTGATCATAAAAAAATTGAACAAGCTTCTCTTGATCTGTCTTCATGCCGTAACTTGACCCACACAGAATCGTGACCTACACTGGCAGCTGCTGAGATAGCATGAGTAGGCATCATAGCTCACTGCATGAGAAACAGTGGACCTCATCAACGCTTATCAGGAGCGACCGAGCAATTTGTGCGTTTTCTTTGCATAGGCCGGTGTAGGTTGCCGATCACAGCTGCTGTGTCTCGACTTTTAGCATCATCTCCGCGGATTCTTCTTCGCACATTCTTACGTTTTGCAGCTCGCTTACTGCGCCCGTTGACGTCGGGCCCCGCTTCAGTGGTATGCAATAGAAGCTTGTCAGCTGCACCGACATCCCGGTGCCTCTGATGTAATAATAGTAGTCTGGCAATTGGGCACCACCCAATGTGGCATTTTCTGATTCTTGCCTTTTCTCCTATCTGTGCTGGTACGATCATCACATTGCTCTTCGTAGAATTGAATTCAACGAAAGATCAACGATAGATTACCGCTGAGACAGCAGCTTTCATTGCGACGATGGCGCTGTGTGTGTGTGTGTGTGTGTGTGTGTGTGTGTGTGTGTGTGTGTGTGTGTGTGTGTGTGTGTGTGTGTGT
>JAULKR010004120.1:0-13642 GCA_032356305.1 Prasiola linearis | reverse complement strand
GCTCCACACGCGTTGAATTGGACCGAAGTTTTCCACCTCCCGCTGCAAGTGGGGTTGACAGCAACACAGTCACTACGCGGGGTTCAATCCGGGAGCGGATTCGAGGCTCGCGTCCCAACGCGATTCAGTCGAGTGTCTGCGTGCCGCCGCCGTTGACGAAGAGGACCTGGCCGCTGACCCACCGGCTGACGGGGGCGGCGAAGTAGAGGACGGCGCCGGCGATGTCATCGACCTCGCCGAGGCGCTGGATGGGCGTGTGGGAGAGCATGCGCTTCTCGATCTCGGGGGTGAGCACGGTGGCGAGGGCGTCGGTGCGGACGGCGCCGGGGCCGATGGCGTTGACGCGGGTGCCGTCGGGGCCGAAGTCGAAGGCGAGGTTCTTGCTCATGTGGTTGATGGCGGCCTTCGACGAGGCGTAGGCGCTGATGGCCGGGCTCGTGTTGACCGACGCCATCGACGAAATGTTGATCATGCTGCCGTAGCCGCCCTTCTTCATGTGCGGGGCGGCGAGCTGGCACATCCGCCAGGTGGCGAAGACGTTCATGCGGAAGACGCGCTCGAACTGCTCGAGCTCGATCTCGGCGGGGTCCTCTTTGCCGGCGCCGCCGCCGCCGACGTTGTTGACGAGGATGTCGAGGCGGCCGAAGGCGTCGATGGCCTCCTGCACGACGCGGACGCGCTGCCCGTCGTCGGTGACGTCGCAGTCGTTGGCGACGGCGGAGCCGCCGGCGTGGCGGATGCCCTCGGCGACGGCTTTCGCGTCGTCGAGCTTGAAGTCGGAGACGATGACGTGGGCGCCGAAGGAGGCGAGCATCTCGCAGCTGGCCCTGCCGATGCCGTTGCCGCCGCCGGTGACGATGGCGGTCTTGTCGGAGAGGTCGAAGAGGGAGGAGGGGTTCATGGTGGTTCTATAGAGGAAGGGGCGGGGGGGCTCTTGCGGACCGGCGTCAGGTCGGCAGCCTGGTGCGGCACACGCCGCCGCCGTTGACGGCGAGCTCGGCGCCGTTGATCCACGACGCGGCGTCGCTCGAAAGGAAGGCACCGCCTGGGCGATGTCCTCGGCCGCGGCGCGACGGAATCTCAGGTCAACCCCCGAAACCCTTCTTCATGAACACCCCTCTGGTTGCTCGTTCCCCGGCCGCTCGACTCCGGCCGCCCGATCGGCCCGGTCCCTGCTCCGGCTCCTCAGTCCACGGACGTGTCCGCGGAGACGACGCGGTGGTCATGCTGGTCTCCGGCAACCGTGGGTTCCCCCGCGGGTCCCCGGAGGCCGCACGCCGTTGCCTCCCCATCCGTCGGCGGCCTCGCCCGACCTTCACCCCGATCCCCGGGATCCCCCGCATGCGAACCGACCCGAAGCCCTCCCGCACCCTCGCCGCTCTGGGTTTCCTGCTGATGGTGGCGGCCGCCTCCACCGCGGGCTGCAAGGGCCACCGGCTCTACCACGCCGAGCCCGCCGCCTACCTGCAGGAGATCCAGCCCGCCGAGCCCGGGGGCCCGCCGGCGGACCTGGCGGTCGTCGAGTTCGACGATCAGGGCATCTTCTGGGAGCCGGCGCAACTGGCCGCCGCGGTGGCGAAGATCCGCGAGCGGAACGCGCGGACCCCCGGCGGCGTGTTCGTGGTGGTGTTCTGCAACAGCTGGCAGAACGACGCGGACCCCGACCGGCAGGAGGGCGACCTGTGGAAGTTCCGCCGCCGGCTGGCCCGGCTCGCGGTCAGCCACCACCGCGAGACCGACGGCGGGCCTCCGCCCTCCCGGGTGGTGGGCGTGTACCTCGGCTGGCGGGGCATCACGGCGCAGGGCCCGGGCTTCCGCAGCACGAGCTTCTGGAACCGGCGCGGGGCCGCCCTGCGGGTCGCGGGCGGGTCCGCGCGGGAGGCGGTGCTGGAGGTGCTCGCGGCGACGCGGGAGCACCCGCGGTCCAGGTCGTACGTGGTCGGTCACTCCATGGGCGGGCTGGTCGTGGCCAAGGCGCTCGAGCCCGTCTTCACGACGCTGCTGCTCACCGCCGGGCCCGCGGGGGTCAAGCTGCCGACGGATTCGGTGGTGCTGCTCAACCCGGCGCTCGATGCGTTGTCCTCCTGGCGGCTGATCAGCCTGCTCAAGCGGACCGGGGCGCAGCTGGAGACGCGCCCCCCGGACGGCCCCCCGGTGCGGCTGCCCGGCCCGTTGGTCGCTTCGCTCACCAGCGAGGCCGACGCCGTGCTGCGCACCGCGTTCCCGATCGGGACGGGCATCAAGCACCTCCCGCACAGCTTCCAGGGGCGACTGGCCCCCGAGGCGACGGGCCTGCCCAAGGAGCGGTACCTCGCCACGCACGCGGAAGGAGCCGTGGACTCCCTGGCCAGCCACCGCGCCTGGGTGGACGACGGGGGAGAAGTCCGGCTGGAGCGGATCCCCGGGGCTTGGAATGACACGCCGTACTGGGTCATCCGCGTCGCCGAGGAGATCTCCGGCGGGCACAGCGACACGGACAACCCGCCGCTGAATCGCCTGCTCCAACGCCTCCTGACGCTCAGCGGCCTGGACGAGGCCCGGGCGGACGCTTGGCTGGTGGGCGCCGTCGGGGAGATCGTGGACTGACGCTGCACCGGGCCGCGGCGACGCCGCTTCCCGCCGCGGCTTGGTGGCGGCGCGTGCCGGGCACGCGGCGGGGCGGGAAGAGGACGGTCATCGCCATTTGCCACGGGGGACGTCCGCGGGACGTCGGCGGACGTGCAGAACAACCCCGACGAGGGCCGGGTGGAGGAGCGCGGCGGGATCCCCTTCCTGCCGGGCAATTCGTCGCCGCTCGACGACGCGGGTGTGCGACGCGAAGATTGGCGGCGTCTGCGCGTCGGAGCACCCCAAGGTCCCCGCGGGCGGGGGCCTCTTCGACGAAGACGGCGATGCGTGCCGTCCTCCCGTCGGGCCGGGAGAGGGGCGCGAACCCGAAGGGCTGGCGGAGCCGGGCGACGAGCGGCGCGGCGCCGGTCGCGGCGGGGTGAGCAGCGGAGGGGCCGCGGACCGTCGGCCGTTTCGACCCGAAGGCGCCGCGGTCCGCGGCGGGTGCGACGGTCCGCGTCGGCCGCCCGCGTCAGTTCCCGCCGGCGCGGGCCTGCCGCGGGTCCTGCACGGCGAGGGCGTGCAGGCCGAGGCGCTCGCTGATCGCCTCGATCACCGCCATCCCGCGGAGGCTGTTGCCGTGGGTGTCGATGCGTGGGCTGAAGACGCCGATGCCCATGCGGCCGGGCACGACGGCGGAGATGCCGCCGCCGACGCCGCTCTTCGCGGGCAGGCCCACGCGGTACGCCCACTCGCCGGAGCGGTCGTACATGCCGCAGGAAAGCATCAGGCTCAGCACCGAGGGCACGTGGGCGGCGGGCAGCGCGTCGGCGCCGGTCACCGGGTTGAGGCCGCCGTTGGCGAGCGTTGCGCCCATGACGGCGAGGTCGTCGGCGGTGACGTTGAGCGAGCACTGGTGGAAGTACAGCTCCAGCGACTCCTCGGGCGGGCCGTCGAAGCGGCCGAAGTCGAGCAGCAGGTTGGCGATCGCGCGGTTCCGGTGGCCGGTCTCGCACTCGCTCTTGAACACCGCGGCGTTCACCGCCGGGCGGCCGTTGAGGAAGCGGCCGATCCGTTCTTCGATGAAGACTTTGCGGGCGGGGAGACCGCCGGCGCCGACGCCCTCGCCCGGGACGCGGATGAGGTCGGTGACGGCAATGGCACCGGTGTTGACCATCGGGTTGTACGGCCGGCCGGACTCATCGAGCTTGACGATCGCGTTGAAGCGTTCGCCCGTGGGCTCGACGCCGACCCGCTCGCGCACGCGCGGCGAGCCGCACAGTTCCAGCGCGAGGCCGTGCACCAGCGGCTTGCTGCTGGACTGCAGCGTGAAGCCGTGATCGGCGTCGCCGGCGGTGTAGCGCCGGCCGTCGACCGTGACGACGCTGATGCCGAAGCGGTCGGGCTCGACGCACGCGAGCTGCGGGATGTAATCCGCGGGGCTGCCCTCGTCGAGGGGAGCGAAGCGGGTGTGGAGCTCGTCGACCAGGGTCTGCATGGGCCGCAGTGTGCCCGAAGCGCGGGCGGCCGTTCCGCGGTCAGAGGTGGTAGTCGCCGGAGGCTTCGGGCTGGTAGACGATCTCCTCGACGCGGAGGTTGCGCGTGCCCTTGGGGACGGGCCACTCGACCTCGGCGCCCTTCGCGTAGCCGATGATGGCCGTGCCGATCGGGGCGAGCACGGAGATCTTTCCCTCCTCGAAGTCGGCGTCCTGGGGGAACACGAGCGTGTACTCCAGCAGCTCGTCGTTGGAGAGGTCGCGCAGGCTCACCTTCGAGTTCATCGTCACCACGTCGGCGGGGATCTTCTTGCTCTTGACGACCTTCGCCTGCTCGAGCTCCTTCATGAGCTCGTCGAAGTCGTGGCGGGTTTTGGAGCCGAAGGCCTGCGCCACCTCCACGAGTTCGAGCAGGCGGGAGAGGTCGAAGTCGGTGATGTAGATCTTGCGGCGGGCCATGGTGTTCCTTCGGAGCGGGGGTGTGCAACCGGACCCCGCGGGGACGCCGCGGGCGGGATCGGAGATTCAGCGGCACCCACCCGGGGCGCGCCATCCCGAAGCATCCATCGGGAGATCCCGGATGTCAAGCGGTCACGCGGGCGGGCGCGGGTGCGGGGACCGCGTCCGCCGGCCCGCGGCCCGCGGCAGGGCATGATGGGGTTCCGGCCGGCCCGCGAAGCGCGAACGCCGCTGCCCCTCCCGCTCCCCGCCCCCGCGAGCCCCGCTTGAAGCCGATCGACCTCCGCACCCGACTCCTCGCCCTCGCCCGCTCGTACGCGGGCCGCTTCTCCTTCGTGGGGCTCGTCGTGGCGGCGCTTTTCTTCTCGGTCTCGGTGACGCCCTCGCTGCTGCCGCGCAGCGCGGCGACGCAGGGGCTGCTATCGGGCTTCGCCGCGGCGGCGGGCTACGGCCTCGGCACGCTGGGCGTGTGGTGTTACGGGTGGCTGGGCTTCCGCTCGCTCTCGGGGCGCGGGCTCAGGATCTTCCACCGGGTGGCGGCGGTGGCGGCGGGGCTGATCTTTGTTGCCTTCCAGTGGCGGATGACCTTCTGGCAGAACAACCTGCGCGGGCTCGTGGGGATGGAGCCGCTGGAGAGCGCGGCGCCGTGGACGAACGCGCTGATCGCGGCGGTGACGGCGGCCACGCTGCTCGCGCTCGGCCGGCTGATCGGCGAGGCCGTCGGCCTCGCCTCGCGGCAGCTGCAGCGGGTGATGCCGCGGCGGGTGGCGGCGGCGCTCGCCGCGGCGATCGTCGGCTTGCTCGTGGTCTTCCTCGCGAACGGCGTGATCGGCCGGGGCCTGCACGCCGCGGCGGACCGCGTGTTCGTCGGGCTGAACGCGCAGCTCGACCCGGAGTTCCCGCCGCCGACGGTGTCGCCGACGCCGGGCGTCGCCCCGCTCGGCGGTGAGGGCTCGGAGCTGCCGTGGCAATCGCTCGGCCGCCTGGGCCGCGAGTTCATCGTGAGCGGGCCGACCGCGGAGGACATCGCCCGCGTGACCGGGCGCGACGCGCTGACGCCGGTCCGCGTGTACGCCGGGCTGCAGCCGGGCGAGACCGAAGAGGAGCGGGCGGCGCTCGCGCTGGCGGAGCTCCAGCGCCTCGGCGGCTTCGACCGCGCCGTGCTGATCGTCGCGACGCCGACGGGCACCGGCTGGATGGACCCCGGCGGCGTGGACACGGTGGAGTACGTGCACGGCGGCGACACCGCGATCGTCGCGACGCAGTACAGCTACCTGCCGAGCTGGATGACGCTGCTGGTCGCGCCCGAGGAGCCGATCGCCTCGGCGCGGGCGCTCTTCGACGCGGTGTACGGGCACTGGACGACGCTGCCGCCGGGCGAGCGGCCGCGGCTTTACCTGCACGGGCTCAGCCTCGGGGCGCTGGGCAGCTCGGCCAGCGTCGACCTGGCGACGGTCTTTGAAGATCCGATCGACGGGGCGCTCTGGTCGGGAGCGCCCTTCCCCAGCGTGCAGTGGAACGAGGCGACCGCCCGCCGCAACGAGGGCAGCCCCGCGTGGCTGCCGCGGGTCCGCGACGGCCGGCTGCTGCGCTTCGCCAGCCCGCAGCACCCGATCGACCCGGAGCAACCCTGGGGCCCGATGCGCAGCGTGTACCTGCAGCACGCGAGCGACCCGATGGTCTTTTTCTCGCCGGACCTCTTCTGGCACCGGCCGGACTGGCTGGGCGACGGAGAAGGCGGCCGCGGGGACCGGGCGGCCGGGCGGGGCCCGGACGTGAGCAAGCACCTGCGGTGGTACCCGGTGGTGACGGGGCTGCAGCTGGCCTTCGACCTGCCGCGGGCGACGGCGGTGCCCTTCGGCCACGGCCACAACTACGCGGCGGCGGATTACCTCGACAACTGGATCGCCGTGAGCCGGCCGGAGGCGTGGACGCCCGAGGACACCGAGCGGCTCAAGCGAGAGCTGGAGCGGAAGCGGCTGGAGGCGGAGGAAGAAGAAGCGGACGGGTGAGGCGGATCCGCGGACCGTCGGCCTCGGGGGCTTGGAACGGCGACGGTCCGCGGAGTTGCGGGTGCCGGCGGTTTACGCTTGAAGCACGCGTCTCAGTCCCCGTCCCCCGGCCCCTGCCCACGTCATGAGCCCGCCGCCGCCGCCCCCGCGAAGCGTCCGGGGCCGGCGGAAGAAGCGGAGCTTCCGCCGGCGCTGGGCACGGCGGCTGGCGGTGCTCGCCGCGCTGGCGGTGCCGCTGTACCTGGTGCTGGGTTTCTACGTGCTGCCGTGGGTCGTCGTGCACGCGGGGCTGCCGGTGCTGTCGCGCTTCGTCGACGGGCGGGTCGAGCTGGACCGGTTGAGCCTCGACCCGCTGTCTCTTCAGGCGGAGCTGCACGGGCTGCGGATCTATGACGCGGCGGACGAAGAGGTGCTGGACGTCGGCCGGCTGCGGGCGGGCTTGTCGCGGCGAAGCCTGTGGCTGGACGAGGCGTTGGTGGTGGACGTGCTGGAGGTGGACGCGACGACGCTGAGCCTGGTGCTGCGGCCGGACGGCACGCTGAACCTGGCGGACGTGATCGTGCTGCCGGCCCGCACCCAGCGGCTGGACCTCTCGTGGCTGCCGCGGATCCGGCTCGTCGGGCTGGACGCTTCGGACGTGGCGGTCGCCTTCGACGACCGGCGGCACGCGGGCGCGACGGCGCGGCGCTTCACGGCGACGAAGCTGTCGGTGGGCACGCTGGACAGCGGCGCCGCCGCGGCGACGCCGGTGCTGCTGGAGGTGGAGAGCGACTTAGGTGAGCGGCTGCGGGCGGACGCGGCGTTGACGCTGGACCCGCCGACCCTCCGCGGCGAGGCGGTGGCGGCGGGGCTGCGGCTCGACGCGCTGCATCCTTATTCGATGCACGCGGCGTCGATGGCGCTGCGGGGCGGCTTGGCGGCGGCGACCGTGCGCTGGTCGCTGGACCTGACGCCGGGGGCGCGGCTCGCGCGGGTGTGGGCGCCGGAGGTGGAGGTCGTCGGGCTCCGGCTGGAAGAAGAGAGCGGCGGCGGGGGCGGGCTGCCGGGGACGCGGATCGCGTTCGACCGGCTGACGCTGCACGGGCTGTCGGTGGACGCGCTCCAGCGGCGGCTGAAGCTGGGGAGCGTGGACCTGGTGGCGCCGGCGTTCGCGGTGCGGCGCGCGGCCGAAGGGACGCTGCCGCCGGTGGAAGCCTTAAAGCGGTGGCGGGAAACCGCGCCGGCAGGCGAAGCGGCCGAGGCCCCGGCGGAGCGGCCGGTGCCGATCTTCCCGCCGCCGATCCGGGACGCGGTGGAGGGCGTGCGGGCGCTGCTCGCGGAGGCGCAGGCGCCCGGCGCCGCGTGGTCGGTGCAGGTCGGTCGGGCGGGGCTGACCGACGGCCGCGCGCGTTGGAGCGACGCCGTGCCCGCGGGCGGGGCGTCGATCGGGTTCGAGCGGATCGACGCGTCGGCTGGGCCGCTCGACACGGCCGCGCCCGGGGTCATGCCTTTCGAGGCGACGCTGCGGGTGGCGGCGCCGTCGGAACAGACGCTCGCGGCGACGCCCAACTCGGTGAAGCCCCGCGCGTCGCAGCCGACGCACGACGACACGGGGAAGGACCTGCGCGAAGGGTCGGCCCGCCTCCGCGCCGCGATCGCGGCGGAGCTGCCCGGGGCGGCAACCGGCGAAACGGGCCGCGGGATCGTCCGCGTGGCGGGCCGGCTGGACCCGGCCCGCGGCTTCGCCGCAGGCAGTGTCGTCGTCCGCGCGCTCGACCTCACCGGGCTGAACCCGTACCTGGCGGAGGCGGGCTCCGGGCTGCGGATCCTCTCGTCCTCCCTCGACCTGCGGGCGGGCCCGCGTATCTCCGCGAGCGAGGGCCCGTGGCCGGTCGCGCTGCAGGACGCGCTGCTCCGCGCCGCCGGCGAGGTCACGACGGCGTACGCCCACCCCGGGTCCGACGCGGCGGAGGCGCCCCCGGCCTTCCCCGTCACGTCGATCGCGGCGCAGTACGGGCCGCTGAACACCGAGCACCCGGTGGCCGGCCGCTTCTACTTCGGGGCGGAGCTGGCGGGCGGCGTGGCCGGCGGGGCGGGCGTGCTGGTGCCGCGGCCGAAGGACCTCGCGGCGAGCGACCTCGACGCCCACGTGGGGGTGGCGGGCTTCGACCTGCAGGTGCTGTCGCCGGTGCTCGCGCCGTTGCTCGGCCGCACGGTCGAGAGCGGGCGGCTCTCGATGGTTGCCCCGCTGAAGACGTCCGACGGCCACCTGCGGGCGCGCGTGCCGATCGCCATCGAGCGCTTCGTGCTCGGCGACCGGGTCGAGCCGCCCGGCGGCGACGCGCCCGCGCTCCCGATCGATCTGCTCGTCGCGATGCTCCGCGGCGCGAACGACTCGGTGGTGCTGCCGCCGATCCCGCTTGACATCGACCTGACGCAAGCGGGGTTCAGCCTCCGCGCCTCGGCCTCGGGGGTGTTCACGAACCTGCTCTTCAGCATCGCGACCAACCCGCTGCAGGTGATCGACGCGGTGACCCGCCGCGGCGGCGCGACCGTGCTGCGCACGGCCGGCGACGTTCGCGACGCGGCGCTGGGCGTCACCGGCCTCGCCGGCGGGATCGGCCTCGGCGTTGGCGGCCTGGCGCTCGACACGCTCCGCGTGGCAAACGACACGGTCGACGGGCTGCTCCGCGGGATTGCGGCCGTCCTGGGTCTCGGCGACGGGGCCGACGCCGGGGGCGCTGCCCCCCGCGGCGCGATCGAGCTGCCGGCGGCGGGGCTTCGCGGCGGTGCCGACGCCGGCGAGCGGGTCGTGCAGGGCGTCGGCTTCGAGCCGGGCACCTCGCGGCTGCTCCCCGGCGGCGCGCGGCTGCTCGGCCGCCTCTCCGCCTTCTCCCGGGAGCGCGGCCTCGGGCTCGAGCTCACCCCATGGGTGGACCCGGCGCTCGACGGTCCCGCCCTGCTCCGCGAACGTGAAGAGCTGGCGGCCGCCGGGATGCCCGCCGCCCGCGTGCCCGGCGGCGTCGCGACGCCGGCGATGCTCCGCAACCTGGCGCTCCGCCGGGCACGCACCGCCCGCGCCGTGCTCGCGCTCCCCGGGCGCGACGGAATGCCCTTCCCGGAAAGCAGGATCCGAATGCAACCGGACGCGGCCGCGAGCGCCCACGATCCCGCCGCCGCTTGGCAACCCGGCCCGCCCGGCGTCCGCTTCGAGCTGTTCGCCCCCGGCGACGCGGCCCGGCGGCGCTGAGCGCCGCGGCCGCCCGCCGGCTCAGCCCGGCCCGTCGCCCGTCTCGCGCGCCCGCTCCAGCAGGCGGATCAGCTTCAACATCCGCGGCTCCGTCAGCCCGGGGAACTGCGAGCGGTGCACGGCGTCGACGTCCCGGTTGACCTTCTCCACCTCGCCGCGGCCGACCCCCGTGATCACGACGTGGACGACCCGCCGGTCGTGGGGGCAGCGGCGACGCTCGACGAGGCCACGCTTCTCCAGCCCGTCCACCAGGCGGGTGATGTCGGGAACGCGCGACACCGTGTGGGCGGCGATGCCCTGCGACGGCAGGCCGTCCTCGCCGTGGCCGGCGACGATGCGCAGCACGTTGTACGCCGGCTCCCGCAGCCCGTGCGCCTTCAGGCAGGCCTGCACCGCTTCGGAAACGACCGAGGCCGTGCGGACGAGGTTCAGGTACAGCTCCTGCTGCACGGAGTCGAAGGGTTGCGCTTTGCCCAGCTCCCGCTGCAAGCGGGAAGGCGTTTTCGACGCGGAACGGGCGGACTTCTTCGTGGCCATGCGCCAACGTTAGTTGTTGTACGGATCACCGCTGCCTCGCCGTGCCGCGTCCCGCCACCGTCACGTCGTCGTCGAGGTACACGTCCTGCACGAGGTTCAGCAGGCGGATGCTCTCTTCCATCGGCCGCTGGAACGCCTTGCGGCCGGTGATGAGGCTCATCCCGCCCCGAGCCGGTGGCTCGCTTCCTCCGGGAGCGTTGGCGTCGGGTGCAGCCCGAGCGTTTGCAGCCGCGGACCGTCGCAGGTTTCCGCTGTTTTGCTCGACGGTCCGCGGCAGCGGGGTCGGCGTGTGCGGGCAGCGCTTCGCTTAACCACCGAGAGGGAAGAGAGGGAAGAGGACACAGAGGAGGCGCGGCCGGACAGCCGAGGATCCGCGGACCTTTTGGCTTTTGGACCGCATTGCTCGACGGTCGGCGGCTGCGAGGTTGGCGTGTGCGGGCAGCGCTGCGCTGAATCACGGAGTAAGAGGAGATCGAAGAGACCACGGAGAAGGCAGAGGCAGGAAGAGGAGAAGAACCAGTAGGGGGAGCGATCGCAGCCGTGGGGCCGGTTGGCCCAACCGGCCTCTGCCCGGGGCAGCGCTGCAATTGGTGTCCGGGGGCAGCGACTGCCCGGGCAGGTTGCAGTCGCGGCGCGAGCGGCCGTCGCCGCGGTCCATCGCGTGTTCGCTGTTGCGGATCAGGCGTCCGTGGCGGCCGCGTGGTGGCGCAGGTGCTCTCGGAGCACCTCGTTCACGGCTTCGTCGTCGGGGAACGAATCGGACAGGTCTCCGGCCTGCCCGACGCGGGCGGGAGCAGCATTCTTCGCCCCGCTCGGGACCCGCGCGACGGAACCCCACCCCGACCGGTCCTTTATCTTCGTCGCCATGAACCCCGCGCCCGGTGTCCTCCTCGCCGCCACCCTCCTCGCCACCCCCGCGGCGGCGGAGTCGCTGCCCTTCTTCGTCGGCACCGACGCCGACGGCGTCTACGCCTCCACCCTCGACACCGACACCGGGGCCATGAGCCCGCCGGTGCTCGTCGGCGAGATGCGTGCCCCCGGCTTCCTGTGGATCCACCCCACGCTGCCGGTGCTCTACGCCGTGGGCGGCGGGGGTGGCGGTGGCGACGAGTCGCAGCTGGTCGCGTTCGGCATCGGCGACGGCGAGCGGCTCACCCGCGTGGCGTCGGTCGGCACCGGCGGGAAGGGCGCGTGCTTCGTCACCGTCTCGCCGGACGGCCGCCACGCGGCGGCGGCCCACTACGGCAGCGGCTCGGTCGCGATCTTCCCGCTCGACGGCGACGGCACGCCCGGCGATCCCGCCGTCGTGCAGCACACCGGCCGCAGCGCCCACGCCTCCCGCCAGACCGCCCCGCACGCCCACAGCGTCCGCTTCACCCCGGACAGCCAGACGCTGATGGCCGCCGACCTCGGCACCGACGAGCTTTACCGCTACGGCGTCACCGACGCCGGCGGCCTCGAGCCGGCCTCCCCGCCCGCGATCGACCTGCCCCCGGGCAGCGGCCCGCGGCACTTCGTCTTCTCTCCGGACGACCGCCGGGTGCTGATCCTCAACGAGCTCAGCGGCACGATCTCGGTTGCCCCGATCGACCCGGCCACCGGCGGCGTGACGCAAACGCTCTCCGCCGTCGCCGACGACCTGCCCGCCGACGCCGAGCGCGCGTCGGCCGAGATCCTGTTCCACCCCGGCGGCGGGTACGTCTACGCGAGCAACCGCGGCCCCGGCGAGATCGCGTGGTTCGCGTGGGACGGCGAGGCCCTGGAGCGGCGCGGCGCCGTGGCCAGCGGCGGCGACTGGCCGCGGAACTTCCGCCTGACCGACGACGGCCGGTTCCTCCTGGCCGCCAACCAGCGGTCCGGCAACATCGCGTCTTTCCGCATCGATGAAGCCACCGGTCAGCCGGTCGCCACCGGCCAGAACATCGAGGTCCCCGGGGCAACGTGCATCAAGTTCCGGCGGTGAAGCTGCGGTCCCGCGTGCTGCGCCGCGGACCGTCGCGCTTTTCCGCTCTTTTGCCCGACGGTCCGCGGCTGCGGGGTCGGCGTTTGCGGGCAGCGCTTCGCTTGGTCACGGAGCACGCGGAGGCGACGGAGGGCACGGAGAAGGAGGGCCAAAAACGGATCCGCGCAGCGGATGCCGGTGGTTCGCTCCCCCCGGGAGCGTTTGGCTCCGGTCCGGCGTCAGCCGGTGCGTTGCGGGGCCGCCGCGGCGGGCCGCAGAAGAGGCAGAGCGAGAGGACCCGCGAAGCGTGGGGAGATTGGGCCGGTTGGCCGTTGGTCCGGGGCTAAATGCGGGTTCCTAATGGACCTGACACTTTCGTGGACCCTTGAAACCCGGACATCGGGGCTATCCCCGTCTCGGCTCGTTTCGGCCGCGGGCCGACCGCTGGATCACCGCATCCCTTGCGGCAAGCGATCGATCACTCCGTCTCTGTCGGATCGGACGAGATCTCCGCGTTGAGAGATACTCCAGCGATCCGAATTAGCATCGTCAGATCGCTTAAAGAGCGGTGGGCTGGATCCGCCGGAGATGCGAACAATTGCATCTTGGGAAACGATCCGCCCGTTGTCGTAGAGGATCACGAGGTAGTTTTTCCCTGAGTCATGCTTGATCTCCGTCATCTGATTGAATTGCTCGTCGATCCAGATCCCCGTGCGGAGGTTGACCGGGTCGATCGGTCGGACCGGCTGAATCATCGAATGTTTCCGCAGAGAAGAGGCCCGACGGCTGTCTGCTTCTACTTCAGACGCTAATGCCTCTAAGGTGGGAGCAACCGCTCCATCCTCCGCCCGTGAGCTTGATGCTGCCGCTTCGTCTGAAGCTTCAACACTTGCCGAGACTTCAGGATCGATCGAGCTCGCTTCTTTGAGAGATGGAGCTGCCTGGTCTTCTCCAATTGAACGCTGATCTTGACCCTGTACGACCTCAGTGTTTTTCGCCTCGGGCTGAGAGACAGGTGCGCGCAGTTGCGGAGGTTCAGTGGTTCGGCTACTCGGCGAACAGCTGCACATAAAAGCTCCAGCGAAGATGAGCGTGAGGCGTGAAAAATTTGTTTGGTCAAGGCGTATCATCGGAAGAAGGCTACAGCAAGGGAGTGCGAGGATCATGCCCCGGCGAAGCCTTGCGGCCGTGGGGCCGGTTAGCCCCACCGCCTCCGGTGGGCGCAGCGCAGATCCGAGATCGGTACCGTCGGAGACGGCACCGGCTGCCCGCAATAGGGCGCCGCTCAGATGTCGTCGAGCGGCGGATACGCCTGCCACGCCCGGTCGCGGAGTTGCACGGCGCGGCCGCGGAGCCGGTCTTCGCCGACGTGGTCGAGAAGCCACGCAAGCCGGGCGAGGAGCTTCTGGCGGGTTGGCTG
>JAULKR010004009.1:0-13642 GCA_032356305.1 Prasiola linearis | reverse complement strand
GCGGCCTGCGCGGCGATGCGGTCGCATTCGGGGAGGGTAAGGCGGACGGTGTGCAGCGTGCCGTCGGTGCCGAGCGCATGGACCCGCACCCACGGGCCGGCGAAATGCGTGCCGATGCTCGACGGGTGCGCGTCGACGAGGGGGTGGTCCTCGCCGACGTCGCGCCGGTTGCCGCTCGGCATCTTCTGCATGATGGATTTCGTGACGCGCATGGGGTTCTCCTTTCGTCGTCAGGGGAAGGTCGCGACGCCTTCGACGCCGCTGGCACGCGGTGGCAGGATCTCGAAATCGATCTCGGGCGACCGGACGGGCGGGCAGCCGCCCGCCGCGTATTCCACGAGAACCCAGTGCTTGCCCATGCCGGGCACCACGTCGGTCGGTGCGCGGACGCGATAGCGGATGTCCAACTCCTTGCCGACCTCGGACGCCGTGCCGTTGAAGCCGACGGTGCGCATGTCGTGCTCGTAGCGCCCGGCGTCGCGCATCTGGGGAATGAGCTTGGGCCGACCGCAGGCGTAATCGACGATGTAGTACCACAGCACCTCGGTCACTTCGCCCGCGCGCGCGGGGCCGATCGCGTGCGGCGCGAACCGGATGAAGCGCATCGACGGCTTCGATCGCTGGTCGTTCGCCGCCTCCAGTACCGCGATCCGTTCGCTCAAGCTGGCCCGGTCCTCGTTCGCGAGGCTGCGCGTGCGCCTCCCGATTTCCAGTTCCGATTTCAGGTCGGTGATCTCGGTGGTGAGGTCGGTGATCTGTTCCTTCAGATCCTCGTTGTTCTTCGTCGCGTCGGCGATCTCCGTCAGCTTCGTCATCACCGCCGACCCCACCCGGTAGAGAAAGATCGAGCTTGCCGACAGGAAGCCGAAGAGGACGACGATCGAGGACACGATCCCCGCCGTCGTCTTGAGCCATTTCACGAATCGTCCCGCGCCCTCGCCGGCACTTTCCACGACTGTCATCGGATCACTCCACCAGCCCGAGGGTGAGACGGATCAGCGGCGTCGCGGTGTAGGTCTGGCGATAGCCGTTCGCCACGCAGGACCCTCCGCCCTCGATATACGTCTTCGACAGCGCGCCGGTGACGATGCGCCGGTCGGTGCCCTTGCGCGACGAGCCGCCGCTGTCGCCCTGGCACGCGCCCTGGACGCGGCCCGTCGCGTCGCCGACGACGAGGTCGGCGAGGCCGGGGCGGCGCACGGCGACCTGCGCCATCTTGAGCACGGGCGACGCGTCGATGCCGCCCATCGGTCCGCCCTTCGTCGATCCCCACCCCGCGACGATGACGGGGTCACCCTCGGCCACGGCGCGCATCTCGTCGAGGGTGGCGAGGCGGGCCATCTCGCGCGGGGCGAGGCGCGCGGGTTCGGCCAGCTCGATCACCGCGATGTCGCCGCCGCCCGATACCCCGACCACCGGGTCGTAATCGGGCGAGACATAGCAGCGCGAGGAGGAGAGCCGGCGCATCGTCCCCTTGCTCGCCGCGCCCGCCCCGGCGCCGTAGTAGATGTCGAAGCGATCGAACTCGCCCGTCGCCTCCTCGCAGCAGTGGGCGGCGGTGAGGACGTGGCGCGGCCCCAGGTCCGTCGTGATCGTGCCGGTGCATTGCGCCCAGCCGGTGCGCCCCGCTTCGTCCGTGAACATCGAGTGGATCAACACCGCGCCGGGGACCTCGTCGAGGGTCGCCTCGCGTCCGCCGACGACGGCCCGCGCCTGCGCGCCCTCGCGGTACTCGATCCCTGCCGCGACGACGTCGTGCGCGCGGTAGGACGCGGGCACGCCCTTGGTCTCGACGAGGCGCATGGTGCCGGGGTCGAACCCGTCCGGCCCGCCGCCGATGACGAGGGGCACGTCCGGCAGGGCGGCGGGGGCGACGGTCGGCAGCATGAGCATCACCGCGAGGGCGGCGGAGCCGAGCGCGAGGGCGGCGGGGACGATCAGTCGAACGATGCGCATTGCAGGGCACTCCCGAATTCGTTGTGGATGATGATGGCGTCGAACAGGTCGGCGGAGATCGCCACCGCGTCGGCGCGGGGGATGACGATCGGCTTCCAGCCCGCGCATTTCTCGTGGCGGGCGGTGGTGTCAGCGGGGGGCGACCCACCGTGAGCGCAGGCGCTCGTCGCGAGGCACAGGGCCAGCGCGGCGGCGATCCGCCTCGATGCGGGAGCGCAGGTCGTGGTGGTCGATGGTCCTGTCACGGGAGGCCCTTTCGATGTCGTGGAGCGTGTCGGCGATGCCTCCCCGCCGCGCCCGCGCCGCGATGGTGGCGACGGCGATCGCGACGGCGGCGACGGTGGCGAGGATGCCCCAGATGCGCGAGAGCATCGTGCCGAGGGCGGCGGCGAGCGCGGGGATCATGCCGGGGGCGTGGGGTCGGCGGCGAGCGAGACGGCGTCGCCCGCCCCGTCAGCCGATGACGAAGAGGGGGTCGCCGTCGTCCCCTCCGGCAGGGGCGTCGGCGACGGGTCGTAGGACCCCGACCGCCGCCCGCGCGCGTCGGTCACCGAATAGTCGACCCCGATTTCCCCGTGGATCTTCAGACCCGCCGATCCGATCTCGAACTGTGCTTCGTTCGTAGAGATCCGGATCGTCCCCTTCGACAGGCTGAACGACAGGGTCGCGGTGGCGATGCTCGCCTCCCGTACGGGTCCCTTGAGATCGATCGAAACGACTGGCGACTTCTCGGTCTTGGCGTCCATTGCGGACCTCCCTGATGATGTACGTGATGCAGAGGATGGCGACGGCGGCGAGGATCGCCGCGATCGTGAAGGGCGCGGCCAGGGCGACGGCGTCGCCGATCCGCCCGAAGTCGCCGCCCGCGAGGCGATGGATGAAGTCGGCGGCCTCGGGCCAGCCAAGGTAGCCGAGGATCGTGGCGAGGAGGCCCCCGCCGCCGACCGTCCCGACGGGCGCGTCGCGCACCGCCACCTCGATCCTGTCCCCCGTCGAGGGGGGCGGGCGCGTCATGGGCCGGTCGAGCGCGGTCCACGTCTTGTTGCCGACGACGCCGTCGACCGCGAGGCCGAGGCGGCGCTGCAGGTCGATCACGGCCTCCTGCGTCCGCTGGCCGAAATGGCCGTCCGCCGTGATCTCGGCGTATCCGAGGGCGATCAGCGCGTCCTGCAGCTCGCGCACCGCGCGGCCCTCGTCGCCGACGCGCAGGACGACCGCCGCCGACCCGCCCGCGCGGGCGAGGGCCGCGTGCCACTTGACGTGATACCGCCGCTCGATCCCCGCCGGGCCGTTATAGGCGAGGGCGAGCGCGCGGGCGTCGAGGGCGCGCAGGGCCGACCCCGCGCGCGGCTCGACCTCGGTGCAGTAATCGACGACCGAGGCGACCTGCGCGGCGACGTTGCCGATCGACGCGAGGGCATCGGCCATCTCGCACGCGCTGGCGTAGCCGAGGTACTGGTACCAGCGCCCCATGACGTGGAACACGCCCCAGCTCGACGCCATGGCCGCCGCCTCGTCGTCGATGGCGCAGGCGGCGGCATAGCCGCGCGCGCGCCGCCCCGTCAGGCCGTGGAACACGTGCGGCTCGAAGCGGTGCAGCGCCCGCCCCCCGCCGCTCTCGACCTGCGCCAGCGCCCAGATCGCGCGCGGATCGCACCGGATCTCGGCGGCAGCCTCGTCGATGATCGTGTCGATGGTCATCCGTATCTCCATGTCTTGAGGGTCACCCGCACCGCGACCGTGAAGGCCGACCAGTCGCGCAAGGCCGACCAGAGGGCGAGGCCGATGGCGGGATCGCCGCCCGTACGCAGGTATATTTCCAGAAACGCCGCATCGGCGCGGCGCAGGTGATCGCGTGTCCACGGGCCGTCATAGGTGAGGTCGTGGATCTCGGCGGCGGCGCGCAGGGCGGGGGATGCCCAGGCTTTCGGCCAGCGGACCGGCCCGACGCCGATGCGCCATACGTAGCCGTCCGGCACCGCGATCGTGCCGAGCGCGTGGGTCGTAATGGTGCGCATCGCTAGAGCTGCGCACCCGCCACGAACAGGGCGTCGATCTCTGCATCGGTCTTCTCAGCGGCATAGGCGACCGCTATGATCAGCGGATTGTCGCGCTCGAACTCGGTGGCATATTCCCACGAGATTTGGGCCACGCTCTTTTCAGGCTCGGACAACCCGGCGATTGCGCTGTCTACGATGCCGAGCAAGCCCGCTCCGTGGAGCGCGAGACGGAGTTGCTTGGCCGACAACACTTGCGGCACGGTGGGTGGCGGAGCCGATAACTCCAGATCGTACTCCTCGCGCAACGCGGGCGGCAAGTCATCGGGCGTCGCTGCCGTATGTCGCGTGCCCCCATCGGGCAAGACCAGCGTGCCGGTCGCAGGCGCAAGACTAGAGCGGCCATCGGGGAGGGTGTAATAGTCGATCATGGGTGCGCTCCTAGCTGTGCGTGATGGCGCAGCCGCGCCCCTGGAGGGTCGAGACGTGGCCGAGGCCTGCACTGGATGGGGGGGCATTGGAGCCGTGGATCTGCACGTTGCAGTCGGTGACGCCAGCGGTGACGAGACCGGCGAGGATGTCATCTACAGCAGACTGGCTCATCCCGTTGCCGTAGCAAAAACATTCTTTTAGCAACGTCAGGGCCGCAACATCGAGCGTCGAGATGTTGTTGAGATGGCACCAAAGCCGGGTCAGCGAAGTCAAGGCTCCGATATCGAGATTCGATATATTGTTATTGCTGCAAAAGAGTCTGGTCAGCGACGTCAGATCGGCAACATCGAGCGTCGATATGCTGTTGTTATAGCACCAGACCTCAGTGAGTGACGTCAGGGGCGGGAATCGTAAATGCGTCAGCACCCCCCCCGAGTGAACGCGCACCGCAACGCCCGCCCCGATATCCTCTACTGGCATCCAAAGCCTATGCGGCCCTGGCTGAGTCGAGACGAACGTCGTGCCGACATGCTCTACACCGTCTGGGTCGATCCAGATTGCCGATGCTTTATCCACCACGGCCAGCGTCTGACCCGATCCCGAGACGATGCCCGTTACGATATGCTTCTGAATACCTCCCGCTGCAAACCTCAGCGAGGGGTCGGCCTGCACGTATTGAGCGATGGCTCCGTCGGCATCGGCGTCGAGCGCGTTGATGACCGCAGCGGCACTTACGCCCGCCGTGTCGATGACCTGTTTTTTAAGATCGGCGAGAGTGTGGATATCCTGGTCGATCGAGTTGCGGTTCTCGGTGCCGATCGGGGCCGTCATGAATCTCGTATGCGCCTTCGCATCCGTGATGGCGTCTCGAATGTAATTGGTTTCGCTCATTGCGAGGCTCCTTCAAGGCTACGTGCCAGCGTGGTCCACGCCAGCAAATCGGATGGGGGAAAGGCGGCTTGCCACCGGTCGATGGCCGTGACGGCGGGCGGGGGCACGGGCGGCGAGCCACGCGCGTACCGGGCGCGGAAGAGGTCGAACACGTCCTGCTGATAGGCCCCGACGACCAGCTCCGGCGCACCGAGGTCCGTCGTCCAGGCATCGCGCAGGATGTTGGCCTGATTGACGCCCGGCGAGTGTGCGACGAAATCCGGAAAGGACGGCTCCCGGTCGTACATCGCCATGCGCAGATGCGAGACGTAGGGGCTGTTGAGGTCGCCGTCCCAGGCAAAGGCGAGCAGGCGGCGCGACATGATCTCCGCCATGCGCAGGTCGTGTTCGTAGACCTTGAGCGTGGACGGGGCCGTCCCCATCGCCATCCGCCATCCGACGTTGTGGGTCAGGTACGAAAACGACGACGTGTGCCCCGGAGACGAGTTGCCCGACCCGAGCGTGTCGTAGTTGTTGACGATCTCGGTCGCCGTCCCGCCGCGCTTCGCAAAGAGGCGGCATATCTCCTGCGCGGGAAACGCGAAGATGATCCAGGTGTAGAGCAGTCGGGCCGGAATATCGCCCTCGGGTAGCAGCGCGTAGACCGCCTCGATATCCTCGGGGGAGGTCACGTACACCCGCGACAGCAGGGCGTCGACATCCTCCTGCGACAGGTTGAGGCCGTTGCCGACGAGGGACGCTTCGTTGTCCTCGGTGATGCCGACGAAGGGGATCGAGGTCGGCCACAGGTCGGCCTCTACAGCCCGCATGGTATTGCGGTACCGGATCAAGCCGCCGGATTGCCCCTCCCGGTCGACACTCATCACCGGATAGACGTTCGTGAACCCGACCGACCTTGCGCGCGCGGCCCCGCCTTCGAAACTCCAATCCGTCCGGCTCCCCCGATGCGACAGCACGGCGCGGGGGGCGAGATTGCGCAGCATCGCCATCCGCCCGTCCTGCGCGCCGATCTGCCCGACCTTGCGCGACCGGTCGAGGTGCCCCGGAAAACCGCGTGCGCATCCGTTTTCGAGGTCGCGCGCCTGGTCGCGCATGTAGGACCGCGACGGGCGGAGCGACAGCCCGCCGCCCCCGATACTCATGGCCCCCTTGATCCCGTATTGGGCGAGGTGCGGCATCATTTGCTGCACGCTCGCCCCGCCCGCCGACGTGCCCATGATCGCCATGTGCGCCGGGTCGCCCCCGAACGCCTCGACATTGGCGACGATCCATTCGAGCGCGGCGAGCATGTAGGTCAGGGCGATGTTCGGCTCGTGGTCCCCGTCCATATCCGGGTGATCGAAAAACCCGAACTCCCCCAGCGGGTATTCGATGGACACGAACACCCCGCCCGCCTGCGCGACGCCGTAGCCGCGTGTCCTCGGCATGTTGGCGTAGTTGAGATTATAGCTCCCGCCGTGGATGTAGATCACGACGGGCAGGAGGCGCGACGGGAGGGGATCGGGTGTCGTGACGTGGACGACGCCGACGTCCTCGGACATGACCACCTGTCCTTCGGCGAATTCGAGATTGCCGACGTCTCCCTGTTGAGGCCGCCCCCCGAACCGGCTGGACCGCGTGCGCGCCTGCCACGGGGCGACCCGCGCCTTGCGGGCATCGTAGGGATCGGCGGGCAGGGTCATCGCCACCCGCGCCGCATCCCACCGCCGCGCCGCCGTCGAGACGGGGATGCCCAGGAACTCATGCACGTCGATCATGCGACCCGCATTGCGCCGCCGGTAGGTATCCGCCGCCGCCGACGTATCGCCGACCCACGGTGTCAGCACCGGTACGGCGATGCGGTTGCCCGTCAGGCTTTGCCCGTTGGGCAGGCGGGCCGTCGTGTCGCCGACCCGGATCATGCCGAGTACCCCGTTGCGGGCGTCGCCTGATATGAAAATGCCCCGAATACCCGACAGGGAAAGGCCAGCGCGGCAGGAGTGACGTTGACCAGGTCGGCGGACCCCTGCGCATGGATGAAGGCCACCGCCTCGCCGCCAAGGTCGTAGCAGGCGAGGCACAGCCCGCCCGATGGCAGGGTCATTCCCGACCCGAGGCTGTCGATCGCGACCGTGCCGCCGAACCGACGCCCCGCCACCGGCGCGAAGGGCGCACCGAGGATGCGCAGCAACCCGCTCCCGCCCGTCATGCTGTCGATCTGAATCGAATATTGGCACTCGACGAGATCGCCGATACGCCGCCACCACCCCTCCGCGTGGCCGTAGGTCACTCCGGACGGTGCCGCCCCGGCGGACAGTGTCGGCGACCACGTCCCGACGTTTTCCGCCATCAGCTCCACCGCGCCAGTCCCGGCATGGATACGGAGCGCCTGCAGCGTACCACCCTGAGCATTACCGACGCCGACAGCCAGATTATCGGACCCGAATTGACCGATATAAGCGGTCGTTTGCGCCCCCGTATAGATGCGCATGAAGGCTTCATCGCCACCGTTTCGGCGAGCGAGCGAGTGCGAGCTGTTGCCCGTAGTGGTGTCGAATGGGACAATCTGATTGCTGCCCGCCCCAACTGCCGCCAGGTCGCCAGCAACCGACTGTGCCAAATCATTGACGGCGCTCTGCACGAAATCCTCGCTCGCCAGCGCCATGGGCGTGCGCCACGTCCCGGATATGAGCGCCCGGTAGTACAAGCGCGGCTCGCCGCCGACGACCTCGCCGATCAACTGCGCGCCCGTCTGGTCGTCGACGCCGAAGCGCAGGGCCATGACGTCGGACGGTAGCAGACCGGCGGCGTTTTCTCCGGTCGGGTCGGTCAGGGTAGCGGTGCCCGGCGGCATGGTGTCGAGCGTGTAGCCGGTCGCGCCGATCAGGATGTTCGCGCCTTCCAACGCGCCGACCCGGTTGGTGATGTCCGCGATATCGCCCGTAACGATCCCGCGCTCCGTCACGTCGCGGATGCGCAGCACCGTGGCGACCGTCCGCCCCCCGGACCCGTAGTTCCGGACGAAGGGCCGCCACCGGACCGCGCCCGCAGGTGGCACGACCGCACCCGCGACCGGGCCGATATAGACGGTGCGGACGATCCGACCATCCGCCACCGTGGCGACGACGTCCTCTATCGTCGTCTCCGACTGGGCTATTCCGGCATCGGACTCCGAACCGTCCAGCCAGGCGATCCCGAAGCGCAGGCTGTCGCCGTTGGGATCGGATGTGTCGCCGGTCCGCCCGGCGGCATAGGTAATCTCGTACACGGCATCGTCCAGCACCCCGAAACTCAACTTGGGCGAGAGCGCGAGCATCGGCGGGATCACGACGGCCTTGGTCCCGTATGCCGTCGCGAGAAAACGCTGGTCGATGGGGTCCAGCGTCGGGGCCGGACCATGGGGACCGGCGAGGCTGTACTGCGACAGGTAGTACCCCGTCTCGCCATAGGTGTACGTCGCCCCCAGGAGGGAGAACGCGGACACCTGCTGAAGATCCCGGAGCGCGGCCTGCCCGAGGGCGAGGGCGTCGCGCGGCGTGACGTAGAGACCCGCTTCGGTCGAACCCCGGAAGACCTCGCCTTCGGTCGCCGCGCGGGGGACCAGGTCGCGCACCGCGCTGTCGCCCGCCGTCAGCGCGTCCCGAATCGCGGCACGATCGGTCGTGGCGGCGTCGATCCCGCCGCGCAGGATCGCATCCGCCGCTGCAAAATCGTTCCGGATCGCCTCCCGGTCGCTCGCGGCCGCATTGTCCCCGGACGCGCGCGCGGATGCTTCGGCGGTCAGGCTCTGACCGAGAGCCGCATCCCCCTGCGCCCGCGCGATCGCCTCGTCGGCGTCGCCCTGCGACCGCGCTGCCTCCTCGGTCGCGAGCCGCGCGCGCAGGGCGTCGTCGCCATCCTCCCGCGCGGTAACCGCAGCGTTGATCTTGGCATCGATCTGCGTTGTTTCGGTGGAGAGCGCGGCGATCTCGCCATCGACGTTGTCCGCCCATGCCTGGACGCTGCCGTAATTGACGTAGATAGTTCCGTCAACGACCGGACTCATGAATACGTTGCCGTTGTCTGGCATTATCAATTCCTTCAAAGGTGTCCGAAGAAGCGTCAGGCAGGGGTGCCGGTGCTGGCATCGACGGGGGCGGACCAGTCGCCCGATTGCGATCCGCCGTAGCAGCGGCCCCAGTAGCGATAGGACCCGGCGGCAAGGCCGTTATCGGTGTAGGTTTCGTTTGCACCCGGTGCTGTCGGGCGCAGTTCGACGCGCGATCCTTGGAGCGGGTCCGGCTCGGATTGGTCGCTCGATCGGTAGATTTCCAGTCGGTCGATCTGGGCGTTGCCCGGTAGCGACCACGTCGTCGTCGCACTGTTGACCGTGACTGCGCCCGCGCCACCGAACGGCGACGGGATCGGCCTCGATCCCGGCACCTGATAGAGCGTCGTCTCCCGGTAATCGCCGGTCAGACCGGTACCGCCCGCGTACCGCCCGCGCCATTGGACCTGTGATCCGACCGGCAATCTTTCCTGACGTAGGATGATGGGGTCTCTATCGAGCGCGGTTGCATCCGGGAGGTTTGTCCAGTTGTTCCCGTTCGTGCTGTAGGCCCACTCGATCGAGGTCGGACCGTCGATCCTAGGCACCGCCAGCTCGGCGGTACGCGCCGACCCCGATCCCGAAAAGGAGACCGATATGGTCGCGGGGGCGGCATACTGGTCGACGCTTCGGCTTGGGATTGGGGGCGGGCTGTATGGCAGTTGATCCGCCGCCCCAAAACCATAGTCGCTGGGGTCGTATTCGCGCAGCGATAGCGTCGTGACTTCGTGCGGCACGTCGTCGACTTCGACGATTTCCGTTTTTGCACTAAGGACGATGACTGCCCCATCAATCCAGAACGGCATGTCGAAGGCCGTAGTAACGACGTCGCCCTTCGTCAAAAAGGAGGCGCGACCGGCAAAGAGGCTCGACCATGTCCGCTGGTGCTGCGAGACGCGCTGTCCGATCCGGTCGAGGTGCTGCGCCTGCACATAGTCGGTGACGTGCTCATACTGCGGTTGCATAAGTCTCTCGACACCGTCCCGGATCAAGGCGACCTCGTCCCGGTAAAGGGGATTGGTCCCCGTCGTGTAGAGGGTCGGATCGATAAATGTGCCTTCGACCGCATTGAACCTTTGATCAGGCGACCCCACCAAGCCGAGCTTTGGCGGCCCCGCGATGTGGTCGAGGGTCAGTGTCATGACCGATTGGCGCGCGACCCCCGGAATGTACGCCCACCGTCCGCCCTGAAGGACGATCATCGACGCCGCCGCGCTTTCGACCTTGGTGATGAAATCGCCCCGATCCGACGACAGGTCGAGCGGGCCGTTCATCTCGAAAAGGGGCGAGGTGTCGCCATCGGCGCGCAGTCGCGGGGCGGATTCTATGACCGCCGCGTCGGCGAAGGTCTGTCCGCTGATCTCGATCGCGTCGTAGCTGAAGCCCAGCTCGTGCCGCATGAGGCCGTAGGCGATAAGCGCCGGTGTCGCCGTGTACGTTTCGCGTTGCGTGATCGGGTGTATCCACAATCCCCCGTCACACTCGATCTGGACCTCTCGATGCGCCGCCTTCGGATATTTGAGATTGAAGTCTTTCGCTTCGACGCCTTCGGAGAGGACCCATACCATCGCGAGGCCCTGCCACCGGTCGGTTGCCACGGTAACCTGGTCGTCGACAAACCGCTTCGGCCCCCGGGCGTGCGTTCCGTCCGATATCCAAAACCGGGTCTTGTCCAGGACCTTCGGGGCCGTGATCTTCGCGCCGTCCCCCGCCATATCGAAGGGGTCGCCCTCCCACGTCTCGACGGGGCTGTCGTCGATGTACAGCGTCCAGTGGCCGATGGCGATACGATGCGAGGCGATGAAGGACGCCGCGTAGAGATCACGGTCGCTTGTGAAGATCGCCAGGTCGCGCGCCCCGAACTTGTAGCGGCCCAGGGCGAGACGCTTTTCGGGCTTGGGACGGATGCGCGGCGTCACCGCCCCGATCGATTGCTTTTCCGCATCCGGCGGACGATTGAGGATCGATCCCGCAAGGGACGCTGCGATGGACAGGACCCCACCGACAAGGGTTCCGACCGTGATCGAGAACGACCCGATCGATAGGATGCTAAGGCCGAGAACGCCCGTCGTCGCCGCACTGGCTGCCGCCGCCGCAGCGGTAAAGATCAGCGGGATAGCCTGTGGCATGGATGCCCCCATCGTCGATAGACGTGCCGGGCGTCGTAGCCTTGCGCGCCGTCTTCGGATTTCGCGAGCCAGAAAGACCCCGCGCGCACGCAGGCGGTCGGGCCGTATGCCGTGTCGACCAATCCGACGATGGCGTCGGGGTGGTCCTCGACATATCCGCAGGCGGCCATGCGCTCGGCGATGACCGCCTCGACGCCGCCACCATCACGGAAAAGGCGATAGGCCCCGCGCTGGCTATCGTAGCGCCCGCGATAGGGGGCCATCGGATCGGGAAGGCCCATGGCGACGAGGCAGTCGGAGACGACCATACAACAATCCGACGCGCCCCATACGAGCAGCCCCTCGAAAAGGGTTAGGTCGGCGTCCATACCGGCGGACTGGCATAGGCGGCGGCGAGGTGGCCAAGCGCGGTATCTGGGCCGTCAGGATGCCCCTTCGTGCGACGCCGCTGGTCGGCGTCGCTGTGAAAATAGGTAAGCGGCAGGCGAGGACTGCGCCCCACCTCGATCGCGATCGTGTAGTCGAAGCGCAAGACACCGTCCTTGTCGGCTTCGCGGAAATTCATGTCGACCGGCCCGATCCTCCCGAAAATCTCGGGCACCAGACCGCCGATCAGGCGCAAGTCGTCGCGGTAAGGGTCCTTGACGCCCATGTAGATCGATGCCGCTCGCCCCTCGACACCTTCCGCTGTCATGAACCCCGCCGCCCCATCGGGCACGTTGGAGACCTTGAGCGTTATCACCGGTTTCTGGTTCGCCTGCGCGGCCCCGTTATGCTCCATCGTCCCGAGTGTGCCGATACCCTTCCACGTCTCGCCGTCGACCGTGATCTTTCCCTTGTAGGTATGCAGGAGGATCAAGCCGGTCGGCCAGTCCAGGCGCACGAAATAGACCTTCTGAAGAAGCCCGGCATCGGCCAGGACAAGCCATCTCGGATCATGCGGCTTCATGACAAGATCATCCACGCGGCGGCCACGATGCCGCCGCCCGTCAGGACGCCGATCATGAAGATCACGCCCATGGCGGACGCGACCCTTTCCCAGGTCAGGTCACTTGACGAATGAAGCGTTTTCAAAGGTCACCTCGTTGGTATCGTAATCGTCTTCGGGGAAGACCTCGACCATCGTGGCCGTCCAGTCGAAGGCGCGAACCGGCGCACGGTCGACCGGCATTGGGATGGATGCCCGAAACACATGACGGACCGGATACTCGACCTGACCCTTCGCAACTGCGGCGATCAGCGGGCGCACCAGCCTGACCGTAGCCTCGCCGTTCGCGTTGGATGACGCGGCAAGCTTGGCCATGTAGTGATGGCCGTCGATCCCGATCGTGTCCCCGGCGCGGACCACGTCCTCGTTGGCGGGTAAGTTTGTCAGGACGATACTATCTGCGCCCTCTCCGTATGCGCTCTTGAGACCGATATACGGTCCCGAGGTCGCGCCGTTGGACCATTCGGCACCGTCAGCCCACACGGCCCCGAACGATAGAGAGGCGACAAGCTTGCTCCGACCCACCGACCATTCAGGATCCGCTAGCCGGACCAGGTGGCTAGGCTGCAAGGCATACCGCATGACTTCGATAAGCCCGCGCTGCTCCTGTCTGCCGGACGCATCGACGATCATCCTCTTGGGAAGACCAAGGATCTGCCCTTGTGGTTGCCCACCGAAATAACCGGTCCCAGAAACCTGCGCGTGGGTATAGCCGACATCCGCTCTCACGAAACACATGGCGGCGGGCCAATCGAAAATCTTGACAACTTCCGTCATGCGATACCCTCCGCACGCTTTCTGTCCCAGTCGGCGATCGTCTGCTCTCGCTGGTCGCGCTTCACACGCTCGATCTCGCGTAGGGACGCCTTGTCAGCGCCACCCTGCACGATGATGTCGCCCTCATGGATCGTGAGGCCACCACCGCCCGCCGCGAGCGTGCGCTGCAACTGGGCTTCCTGCTCTTGCGTCCGCACGCGCTCGCCGATTTCGAGGATCGCGGGGACTTCGCCAGGGCGGAGTGGGGGCATACCGGCGGTGCCGCCATCGTGGTAGCGAGGGGCACCGGCGAAGACGGAAGCGGGGACCGACCGCGACCGACCACCCGCGCCGACCGTGCCACCTTCGTGAAAGATGGAGCTGACCAGGGTGCTGCCGATACCGGCGAAAAATCCGCCGAGCGACC
>JAULKR010003898.1:0-13643 GCA_032356305.1 Prasiola linearis | reverse complement strand
ATGTGCCATCAACTCGAAGGACCGGAGCGCGTCAACGGCTTTGGCCCAGCGATTGGGCAAATCGTTATCTATCGAGCGACCTCGAAGCGAGCGGTGGCCGCTCGAGCGGAGGCGCCGCCGGGCGCCGTGCTCGGCGATCCACGGCATGCCGCTGGCCGGGCACCGTCGGCGTGGCTCTACCGCGAACTCGTGGAACTCGACGGACTTCTCTACCCATCGCGGTTCACTTGAGGCACATGCCTTGCGCTGTTCGATCGCACCCTCTTCCTGAACCAGAAACGCGAAGGCCTACAGCCCGAGCACGCTCCAGGATCACACCGCGACGATGTACAGAGCGTGGGCCGGGATCGAGCGGGCGACGAGTCACTCGGGACGTCGGACATTCGCGACAAAGCTCCTGCACGAGCAGGGAGAGCACCTGAAGACGGTTCATCGTGTGCTCGGTCACATGCTCGGTCACGAGAGCGCCGCAACCACGACGATCTACCAGGACGTGCCAGAGCAGGAGATGCGCCGCCTGCCGCGCGACGCCGTCGAATCCTGCGACAGCTGAGTCGAGCGTGCGTCACCGGTCGGACAGGAGATGGATCGAAAAAGTACACGGTCATCGAGACGATTCGACCCGGTGCGTTCGATCGCTCGCCGGCCAAGCCGCCAATCCGCCCTCACTCACCGGGAGCCGCTGAACTCCAGTCATCGTCTCCCCTCGCAGGTTGTGCCTGCACCGTCTCCTGTCACTGCAATCGTCGACCTGATGGCTCCGTTGTTGGCCAATGAAACGACGAGCGTGCCGTCGTCCAGCGCCACCATTCCGGAAGGATTGGTGGCTGCCCCCCGATACGTCTCGTCGGCCAGGTTCTCCCAGGCGGCTTTCTCATCACAGCTGCGCAGCAGCGACGCGGGACTCATCCGTCGTTGCCTCGTGGCGACCACGATCTCATCTCCTGCGACGACGACAGGTCCGGGATCGTCCACCCCCTCGACGCGTCGTGGTGACAGATCACCGCCCTTCACCGTACCAACCCGGGGGTCGTCGAGTGCGTAAAGGCCTTTCCGCAAGGAAACGTACAGACGGTCACCGTCCGCATCCGCCGCCAGGAAGCCCGTACGATTGTCACTGCGGGTGTTGGTCTCGACTTCCCACACGAGTTCCCACGATCGTCCGACATCCGTCGAACGCCACAACCCGCTGGCCCGGTCCAGCAGGACCACCACCTCTTCATCGAGCCACAGCAGCTCCGCGTTGGCACTCCCCTGCTTGCGTGACATCGGCTCCCTGGCAACCTGCTCCCAGCGACCGGCGTACCAGCGCCACACGCCGCCCTCATCGACGGCTGCCACGATGACCGGTTCGCCGTCGGGTCCGGCCTGTCCCTCGACGGCCAGGGCACGACGACCACCTGTGGAGGCGGCCAGTTCGAGCGATACCCACTCTCGTGCCTCGGGGTCGGCGGCTACCCACACTTCGCCGTCCCGGTTGCCGCCGCGTTCGGCGGTGGACAGCAGGAAGCGCTCCGAGCCGCCGTCCGGAACGGTACCGACCGCCAGGCCGGCCGTCGCTCCGACCTTGCTCGCACGGACCGTCACCATGCCGTCGGTGGAGATGAGCGAGCGGTAGTCGGTGTTGGCGACGGCAATCGTGCCGGAGTCGTCGAGGATCGCGAGTCCATCGGTCGCCGTGACGGACAGGCCGGCCACCGACGGCGACCACGTGCCGCCGCCGTCGTGCGTTACCCAAAGGCCGGATCGACCCGCCAGCCACACGACGTCGGGATCGGCGGGCGAGACGAACAGCTGTCCGGCGGTGAATCCCTTCTTGTCGGGCAGGAACCCGCGCTGTGCCTTCGCCAGCCACCACGCGCGCTTGGTGGCGCGTACGTCGAGGCCGAGGCGGTCGAAAGAAGAGACGTCGTCCCAGCTCGCCCCGTCGTCATCGCTGCGCACGATACTCGGGCCGCCGCGCGGCACGCCGTGAGCGGCGGCCCACAGCCGCCCGTCGCTACCTCTCGCGACACTGGTCCATGTCCCGGTGCCGGGCCCGAAGGGTCGTTTCCAACGGCCGTTCGCGTCGCGCACGGCCACGCCTTCGTCACCGGCGGCCACCACCAGCACGTCGCTGCCCGTGCCTGCCACCTCCTCGGCGGTAGGGGGACCACCGTCGACCGGTACGGGCCTGCCGTTGCCGGTCGGGTCCTCGACGACGAACAATCCCTCCTCCCACGTGGTCACGTGCAGGATCGAGCCGTCCTCGGCGAGGTCGATGCCGCGGATGTGCTGGCCCGCGAGGCCGAGCGTGGTCCACGACGCACCGCCGTCGGTGCTGCGCATGACCCCGTCGTCGAACGACCCCGCGAACAGTTCACCCGCGGGTCCGAAGGCCAGCAGGCGTCCGATGGAGCGCGGGTGCTTTTTCGGCAACCCAGGGACACTCGGGTTGTTGTTGCCCGAGAAGGTCACCTCTTCGGTCAGGACCGACCACGACCGCCCCCCGTCCGTCGACTCGAGGATCCCACCTTGCCGACCCTGGAAGCCGGTCCCGGCCAGCAGGTGGTTCGGGTCGTCGGGGTCCATTGCCACGGTCGCCACCTTCATTCCCCAGCCGCTCGGAACACCCTGGTTGGCCGTGCGAAAGCTCAGGCCCCCGTCATCGGAGCGGTGCAGCCCTGCCACGTCGGCCCCGACGATCACGCGCCGGCCGTCGGGGGACACGACCACGGTGTTCTGGAAACCCCCGCCCTCCAGGCCCGTGGGCACGAACAACGGCGATGCCGGTGGCGAGGGGGCATCCTCTGACCGCACCGGAAGAACCGATTCCGACTGCGCGGAAGTCGGCTCCCCCAGGGGCAGGTCGATGCTCGGGAACAAGGCCAGTCCGGCGAGGAGTTGGACGAAGAGGATCATCACGATCAGCACCAGCAGGTCGACGAGTGGAGTCGGAGTTGACCCGGTTTCGGATATCTTCGCCCAAATTGCCGAAAAGGTGCAGTAGCGGCTTCCGGGCGATCTGGAACCTGCTCGAGGTGACCGCAGGACAAAGGACAGTCGGCTTCGCACTGCGCGACGCCAGTGCTCGCCCGCGTGAGTTGATCTACAACGTCATGGCTCAGGCACCTCCGGCAGGCCGCCGCCGCTTTCGTCGACCCTTTCTTCGTGCGGTTTCACCGACGATGCCGCTGTCGCCAAGCTCGGGGCGATCGCTCCGAGCCCGACCCCGGGATGCACGCCCATCGCCTGCCGCGGCGCATCGTAGTCGAGCGTCGAGGCGAGGTCGACGTGCCGGGCATACCGCTGCACGACGTGCGGGGCGACGCCCGCCTCGAGCGCGGTGGTAACCATCCCACGCCGCAGGCTGTACCCGGCCCAGTCCGCCGGGGAGCCCCGCGGCGGCCGCGGCCGCCTTGACCACCCGGCCCCTTCGGCAAGAAGACGAACACCGCCCCCGAGCGCCGCCCGGCGGCGGCGAGCCAGCGCTCGAGCGCCGTGACCGGGCACCACGGAGAACCGGGCCGGGCCAGGAGCGCCACCTGCGCCCCCTCACCTCGCCGTCGGGATCCGCACCATCATCCCGTCACGGCGCCGCTCGAGGTGCTCGACGCCGACGAGCTCCGAGCGACGAAGCCCCGTGTCGACGCCGGCGAGGAGGAGCGCGCGGTTCCGAATCCCAAGCAGCAGATGCGCTGGTCGGAGGCCGGCGCACGGTCGCTCCTGCGGGTACGCACCGCGGTGATCGACGGCGAGCTGGAGCGATTGAACCAGGCACCTGTGCCGGGGGCCGCGAACGAGCCGGTAGCAGTGCCGCTGGCGGCGTGACCCCCAGGCGTTGAACGCTCCCCGCTTAGCGTCCGGAATTGTCCGAACTCTCCAGTTGCCCGGATTCGGCGACTATCGGCCGACCCCCTCGCCACTCAGGAGACCCAGCCGTTGTTCGGGGCTCCCCACTCCGGCACGTCCTGACGCGGCTTCACGGGCTTGTCATAAGCGTTCGCGAGCCCGTCCATCACGTTGGACATCGCGTGCGCTTCGGTACCCCACGCGATATACCTCCTGCGATTCTTCGGCGCCGGTCCAAGCGCGGGGTCGGTCGTCACGATGTACTTGTCGCCCATGTCGTTGTAGCCGGAAACCCGACCGCTGGGGTTCACCGAAGGAGACCAAGCTCCTGTGCCGCGGTTGATGTTGGTGTCGAGCCAGTCGTGCTCGGACACGATTGTGGTGAGTCTGCTGCCCGGGTCCATCGACCGGTCGACCACGCCGTGAACGCCGCCCCAGTCACCCCATCGCGCGTCGATATCGGCATAGGTGGAACCCTCGACGGCCCATTTGCGGGCCTTGTCGATGTAGCCTCGAGAGAGATCGGCGGGATTGTAGGTGTAGGTCTCGTTGCCGGTGACGATGTGCGCGGCGGTCGCGAGCCCGCCCCCGAGCGAATGGCCGGTGAAGGTCGCGTCGCGCAGGGCCGAGTCTTTGGACTCGTCGATCTGCTGGGCGATCTTCAACGCGTTGTCGTAGCGGGTGGACGGGATGACCCCGAGGCCCTGCGCGAAGTCCGCCCAGTCGTCGCTCGGATCCCATTTGTTGGTCCCCTTGAACGCGACGACGTACTCGAACTCGCCGGTTTCGTCCTCGCGAGTCCGGAAGAATGCGACGCCCTTGGTGTTGGCGGTGATGCCGAGCGTCGTCGGGTTCACCGGACGGTACTTGCGCCCGTCGGGCGTCTCGAAGCCGTCGGTAATGGAGCGTCCGGCCGGCGGATCATCCAGCCCATAGGCCGCCTGCGCCGCCATGGCCGTGGCGGAGACCTTGCTCAGCGGTCTGCGGTTCTGCAGATCGGTTCGCGGAACGATGTAGCCGTCGGGCAGGCGTACGGCGGACTCCGCGTCCGCACGCGCCCTCCGGTTCAAGTCGTCCCGCGGTCTCGCATCGTCAACTCGCGTGCCGTCGTTGAGCGCGATCCTGTCCTCAGGGTTGCGGCCCACGATGTTGACCGGTAGCTTCCCGCCATCGACGTTGCGCGGTGCCACGCCGTACGGCGCGATGGAGAGCCCGCCCGTACTCGACTCCGGTCGGAAGTTCAGCTCGACCTTGTCCTTGCCCTTGGTGCCGATCACGTCTATGCGCTCGAACGGTGTCGCGGAGCTGATGGTGCTGAGGTACTCGTTGCCGCCACGGTCGGTGACCACGACCTCGTAGCGGCGCGCCTCGGCATCGACCCTTTCATCCACGCCGAGATCGGTGATCTGCACGTCCACCCCCCTCTGTCCGCGGTCGAGGGGACTCAGGTCGACGGTCACCGTGGGCTTCATCCTGTGGTTCAGGCCGGTGCTGCCGATCACCGGCATTGCGTTGCTCGAGCCTTCGGCGGAGGCTGTGTCGGTCGGCTCCGGGTCATCGGCCCGGATGTCGCCCAGCGGATGTCTGACGACCGTCTGTGGTGCGGTGTCGTTCGCGGAGGCCGATGCGCGCGGTGTTCCACGGGCGCCGCGGGATGTGCCGCCACTCCCCGCACCGCCCGGTCCGTTATCGGGACTGGATGGCGTGGTGTAGGCTTCCACGGCCAGCGGATCGGCGGGGTAGATCGGGTCACCGAAGTCGACCTCCTCGAGCGAACCCGCGGGCGGCTTCACTTGCCGGATGACCGGACGGCCTCTCGTATCGTCGTAGCGCACGTACACGTCGGGAGGTGCTTCCGATCCGCGACCGATCGCCCAGCTCGAGAAGCCGCGAGTCGCATCCGCGTCCACCGGTAGCTCATCGCGGTCGACGTACGTCGACGCGCCAGGTCCGCCGAGATTTCCAGTCCAGTCGCGATAGGTCTTGCGAGGGTCGGCGTTCTTGCGAGGGTCGGCGTCCTCCGGCGCGTTCATGTGGCTGTACTGCCAGGTACCGTCCGTGTTCTTCGTCAGGGCGATCCCGCAGGCGGTCACGCCGGCGGTGCCGAGCATTTCGCCATCGGCGAGTTCGCCGAGGTTGGTGCTCGTGATTCCATCGGGAGACCAGGGCAGGAAGGAGCCTGCCTGTTCTTCGTCACCGGTACCCGACGATCCGAACACCATGTCTCGATTGCCGGCGCCAGCCCTGTACAGATCACGAAGTTCGTGGTGCCGGTAGTCGTACCGTGGCGTTTCAACCCAGTCCGGATTGGCGTCCGGACCATCGTTCTTCCGACGCTGCCCGCTCGGAAACACCTGCTGGTACGCCGCTCGCGGCGGCGGGCCGCCGGCTGTCGACGCGTTTGCTCGACCCGGAGCGGCGCCCGCGTAGAGCTGATCGGCCAGCCCCTGCAGGATCGGATCGCCCGAACGCGCCACTAAGGCCGCACGCCCGCCGGAGGACGTCTCGACGACGGCCCGTGCGGTGTCGGCATCGAGTCGTCCAGCCTCGACGTAGGGTAACGGGCCGATCGACGATACCGTCTGCATGGCGTTCCATGCGGCAACGCTGTCGAACCGCCAACTCGCCGGATCGGTGGGCGCGTCGCCCTCGTTCGGATCCCAGACATGTCCGGTGGGTCCGTCCCGAAGCAGGACGTGACCGACGCCGTCCCCGCCGAAGCGGTCGTTCATGAAGACGAGCTCGTCGTCCCCGTCCGCCGACAGGATCGCCCGCTCGAGACAGTTGGCGTTGCCGTCGCCGAGCCGCTCGCTCAGCAGGCTCGTGGGCGTCGGCGCTGCGGGACCTTCCGGAGCCGATGGCCGGCGCGCGGTGCGCCTGTCGACGATCCCGTCCCGGACTTCCGCCCGAGCGCCGTCTCGACCGTCGCTGTCGGGTGTCGTCGGCCACGTCGGTGCACTCGTGTCCGGGCGGGCGTTCGATATGGGGCGCATGGCGGCTCTCCGTTCGTCTCGCGGCACGTCGGCCGATGACTTCTGCGTGGAGAACTCTGTGCTCGTCGCCCGTACGTGTCGATAAGGGATAACCCCTACGCCGGCTATCGCGAAGGGGGTCGTGCACGGCTCCGGAGACGCGCCAATTCGTGATCGGTTGGCGGGACCATACGCTCTCCGCGTCCGCTCGATCGAGCACCGGCACGGCATCCCATCGAACCGAAGCGCGCCGGTCGCGGCAGATCTCGCACCTCGGACAAGTCACCGACCGCTCGTGCGTCGAACCGCATGGCCACCGGCGCGCCCCCTCCCTCTCGCACCGACAATACGGGCGGGCTCGTCGACGCCTCGCGCGATCATCGGCCTCGGTCACCGACGGGCGCGATCGGTGCTCGGACCGAGTCCCCGTGAATACGACGGCGCCGAACGCGAAACGACCATCGAAGGCCGCACCACCGAAAGCGCGATCGGAAGTCCGGCGGCGGCGCCGAGCCCGCACGGACAGCGCCTCGCCAGCCGATCGCGGTGACGTGCGGTGGGTGCGGATGCGCAGGCGGTATCGACTACACGATTCGATCGAAACCGCACGCCGTCGATCTCGCCATCGCGCGCCACGCGCCGGGGCTCCGGCGTACCGACGACGATGCCCCCCTGCGGCGACGGCGGGCAGCGTCGGGACGACGATCGTCTCGTGCGCACGACCGTGACGAGCGGAGCGTCCGCCCGGCACGCGCCACCCACGCGTCCGGGTGTGGTCGACAGGGACTCGACAGATGCTGACGGAAAACACGATGCCCGAGCGAGCGCTACGTGTAGCGAATCGCACTCATCGAGCGCTCGAACTGCATCCATCACCGATTCTGGACCATATTCGGTGACTCTATCGCGCGCGCCGAAACCAGATTGCGTGCGAACGTGACCACGCTCGGCGACACCAGATTGCACCTGTCGGCGCGATAGCTACGTTCGCTGCCACGACCCGTCAGACCGGCAATCTCGCACGTCGCAACGCATCTCCCGGATCCGCTCCGGATCGAGCTCGCCGCTCACGGAAAGCGTCATCTCGGTCGCCAGTACACCGCGAACAAGATCCAGCCCGACCTTTGAGAGGTCAAACTGAATCGGTCCATTCCTACAGCGCCTTCCTGAAGACGATCTTGTCGTCGCCGGCATCGTAGTACTCGCGGATGAGCGCCTCGCGCTCGTAGCCGATGTGGGCGTAGAAGCCGCGCGTGCGTTCGAAGTCGGCAGTGCCGGAGGTTTCCACAAGCAGCACGCGTTCGCCGCGCGCGGCGAGCAGGGTCTCGATGTGCGCCATCAGCGCCGCACCGATGCCCTGGTCTTGGCGATCAGGGTGGACCGCGAGCAGCAGCGCGTTCCAAGTGCCGGTCGTCATGCGTTCAGGCGCGCTGTACGCCACAGCCACAGCGCCGTCACCGTCGTCATGAACGAGCCAGAGCTCACGTGGTTCGTCGGCATCGTCGGACGGGATCTCGAACGAAATCATGTCGTCCAGCGCTTCGGACGGGAAGAGCCCGGTGGCGTCGATCACCTCTTTCACCGCCGGCAAGTCGGACAGCTCGCAGGGTCGAATCCTTGAATCGCTCATCGTCTTCGGTTACTCGATTTTCTGTAGGCAAAGAGGTGCCCTCAGCCCGCATCCAGTGATGCGAGGACGGCCGCCGTACGGGTGCGCCTCCTGTCAGAAGCGACGCCGTTTCAGCAAGTGGTGCCCAGCCTGTGCATGAAGATCTCGAGTGCCGAAGACGGAGGAGCCCGTTTCGCGTGGCCGAGAGTAGCAGGAGCCAGCACCGACCCGTGCCGCTGCACTCGACACTGGCCGCTGGGGCAAGAAAACGACCTTTTCCTTGCCTCTGCCTGGCGGCTTGCGCGAGCGACGAGGGCATCGCGGTCGTCAGGGCTGGAATCTCGACAACGAAATCAACGTCAAGGTTCGGTCTCCCCTGACGAGTTCCCTGACCCTCGGCAATCGACCGCCCCGGCAGGGGTATCGCTCTTCGAAGTGTCTGAAATGACAGAGCATGACGGGAGTCAGGCCTGTCGTACGATTGCCAGTCCTGCTCCCGAAGGCCGAGAACCGCCCGTGTCCAACGCCCTGCTCGAGTGTGTCGCCGAGCACTTCGCCGAGCTCGATGACCCGCGCCGCGAGACGGCCAACCGACGACACGAGTTCGTCGACATTCTCACCATTGCCGTCTGCGCGGTCATCGGCGGGGCGAATCACTGGACCACCGTGGTCACCTTCGCACAAGCCAAGGAGGCGTGGTTCCGCCGCTTCCTGCGCCTTCCCGACGGTATCCCCTCCCATGACACTAATGGCGCCCAGATAAGCTCCAGCGGCCCTGATCGGAGCCCGTTGTAGCGGCCGGCGCCGTCCCGGTAACGTGCAGGTTGCGAACAAGACGCCACCGCAACGGAACCGACCACCATGAACCCTACGGGAGCGAACCGACGCCGGCAACGCCGAGCTCTCGCGCGGCAGGTCGGTACCAGCGACACCAGCGGCTTTTTGCAGATCCTCACCGGCGCCGAGCTTCACGAGACGCTCGAGTCGTTGCTGCCCGATCATCGCCAGCGCCTCTACCCGCCGACCCATCGAACTGCAGCGCCCCCAACGTCCGCGCTGGATGAGCGTCGAGGCGTGGGCGAGTATGCCGCGAACGCTGCGCGTTCGGGAGCTGCGCGTCGGACGCGGTCGGCGCGCGAAGGTGCTGGTGACGACGATGCTCTCGGTGCGGCAGGGCTCGAAAAGGGCGCTGGGCCGGCTCTATCGTCAGCGCTGGCGAGTGGAGCTGGACCTGAGAGATATCAAGAGCACGCTGGGCATGGACGTGCTCAGCTGCCGCACGCCGGAGATGATTCTCAAGGAGATCTGGGTGTATCTGCTTGCCTACAACCTGTTGCGAATCGTGATGGCGCAGGCCGCCTCGGTGCTCGGCGTCTCGCCGCGGCAGCTGAGCTTCAAGCACACGTTGCAGCTGTGGTGCGCGTGGTGGCCACGCCGTCGTGCGGGCCATCTCGACGAGACGCAGGTGATGGCGCTGCTGGAGTTGATCGGCTCGCGACGGGTGGGAGAGCGGCCTGGACGACGAGAACCGCGAGCGGTCAAACGGCGGCCGAAGTGCTTCAAGCGGCTGTGGGCGCCGCGTCCGATCGCTCGCCAGCAGATCCGCTATCGCTGAGGACGTCTGTCGCTTATCTGGGCGCCATTGCTCCCATGACACCTTCTCGGACGTGTTCGCCAGGATCGACCCGGGCACCTTCGAGACGTGCTTCGTCGCCTGGGTCGCCGCGCTCGCCCAAAGCCTGCCCGGGGTTCCGGTGGTGGCCATCGACGGCAAGACGCTGCGCCGCTCTCACGATCGAGCCAACGGAAAGGCGAGCACGCATATCGTCAGCGCCCATGCGAACGCCAGCTCCCTGGTGCTCGGTCAGATCCGCACCGCCGACAAGTCCAACGAGATCACCGCCATCCCGACCCTCCTCGACATGCTCGCGCTCGAGGGATCGATGGTGACGATCGACGCGATGGGCTGCCAGACGGCCATCGCCGAGCGGATCGTCGAGCGGATCGTCGAGCGGGGGAACCGGTCAGTCGAATGTGCCATCAACTCGAAGGACCGGAGCGCGTCAACGGCTTTGGCCCAGCGATTGGGCAAATCGTTATCTATCGAGCCGTTCTCATACCTTCGGCAGCGTCGGGAAGTTCACTCCGCCGTGAGTGCATGGAGCTTGAGGCGTTGCCACCGTGGTGGATGAGCGTGGAGGCGGCGGCGGCGCGCTACGCGGCCGAGCCGATGCCTGCCGGCGAGCCGGAAAAAAGCAAGCGTAATCGTCGCCAGGCAGGGCCGGGCGGCATGGAACGCTCAACGCCGGGTAAATGCTTCGCGCTTCTGTGGGCATCGCGCCGGGATACCTGTTCACGGCGCAGCGACTGGCGCTCGCGGCGCGAAGACATTATCGTGGCTCCCAGCCACGCCCCCGATCCTCTGAGCTGACTCGTGCCCTCGAACAAGCGCCCCAGCGCTCCTGCCACGACTCTCTCCGAAGCCAACGCTCGGGTCGAGGCGCTATGGGACGTGGTGGACTCGCTTGCCGAGCTTGTCGAGACACCGTACGAGCCGCGCCCGTCGCTCATGCCGACGAATGCCGACGAGACGCACCACCCGCCCGGTACCCAGCGCGAGTCGGTCGCGGCGGGGGGATCGCTTCCGGGCGATGGTACCGAGCGTGGCGATGACAGCTCGGCAGTCGGGCGTGCCGTTCTACGAGTACCTGCGCCGGATCTGCGAAGAGCCGTCGAGTTCGCGAGGCGTCACCACGTTGCCGCCGCCGGGCATCCCGCGCCTGACTGCCGGAGTGCCGGCCACGAGCCGCGGTTCGGGCCGTAGACAGCTACCGCGCCGGGTCGCTCATCGGCAGATCCGCCGTCACCGAGAACACGGACCGTCTATCCAAGTGCCGTTGATCCCATCCGATGAAGAAGACCGTTCTCGACGCCGCCGACATCCGGATACTCTGCGCGCTGCAGGAACACGGCGAGCTCAGCAAGTCTCGACTGGCGGAGCTGGTCGGACTCTCCCCTACACCGTGCTGGACGCGCTACAGGCGGCTGAAGGAGGCAGGCCTGATACGCGGCTACCGGGCGGAGCTGGAACTGGAACGGATCGTCGAGCTGTCCAGGGTCGTCGTCACCGTGTCGCTGAGCAGCCACCGAAAGGCCGACTTCGAGCGCTTCGAGGCGTACGTCCGTCGGCGCCACGAGATCACCGACTGCGTGGCCACGGGAGGAGGAATGGACTACGTCCTGACGGTCGTGACGAGAAGTCTTCCCGCCTTCCAGGATCTCATGGAGGAGATGCTGTCCGAGGAGCTCGCGATCGATCGCTACATGACCTACATCGCCACGAGACAGGTCAAGTCCGGGCAGCCGGATCTGCGTCGCCTGATGCCTGATCGGGAGCGATGATCCGCGACGCCCGCCGTCTCGCGCGCTGACGGACCGAAAGGTCCCGACTTTCCGGAACTTCGGTCCGTTCGGACTCCCTGGCACCGCTTTTCGGACCGCCGGCAAACGCCTCCGTTCGCTAGAGTCCTGCCCGAGTCGACGCCGAACGCGTTGACCGTCGAAGACCCGCCAGCAGAGCCACCGGAATGACACGAACAGACGATTTCGGCTTCGGAACGCAGATCCGCAAGTCACCCTACTTCGACGCGACCGTGCGCTGGGGCGCCAAGGCGTTCTCGGTCTACAACCACATGTACATCCCGCGCGACTTCGGCGATCCGGTGCAGAACTTCTGGAACCTGGTCAACGAGGCGATCCTCTGCGACGTCGCGGTCGAGCGTCAGGTCGAGATCGCAGGTCCCGATGCCGCGCGGTTCGTGCAGCTGCTGACCCCGCGCGATCTCTCGACCATGGAGGTCGGGCAGTGCAAGTACGTGCTCGTCACCAACGCCGATGGCGGCATCCTGAACGATCCCATCCTGCTGCGCCTGGCGGAGAACCGCTTCTGGTTCTCGCTGGCCGACAGCGATGTCCTGCTCTGGGCGCAGGGCGTGGCGGTGCACGCTGGAATGGATGTCACCATCGCCGAGCCGGACGTCTCGCCCCTGCAGCTGCAGGGCCCGTCATCGGGCGAGGTGATGAAGGCGCTCTTCGGCGATACCATCACGGACCTGCGCTACTACTGGCTGCGGGAAATGTCGCTCGACGGCATTCCGCTGATCGTGTCGCGCACCGGATGGTCCAGCGAGCTCGGCTACGAGCTCTATCTGATGGACGGCACGCGCGGTGACGAGCTCTGGGAGCGGATCATGGCCGCCGGTGAGCCGTTCGGCCTGAAACCCGGCCACACCTCCTCGATACGGCGCATCGAGGGCGGCATGCTGTCCTACCATGCCGATGCGGACATCGGCACGAACCCCTACGAGCTCGGGCTCGATCGGCTCGTGAACGTCGACATGGAAGCGGACTTCATCGGCAAGGCGGCCCTGCGTCGCATCCGGGAGGAAGGCGTGCGCCGCAAGCAGGTGGGACTGATCATCGACGGCCCTCCGCTGGAGGGACCCAACACCACGTTCTGGAGCGTTCGCGAGGACGGCCGTGTCGTCGGCGAGGTCACGTCGGCCATCCATTCGCCACGGCTCGAGCAGAACATCGCCCTGGCCATGGTGTCGGCGGAGATCGCTCGCATCGGCATGGAGCTCGAGGTCGTCACCCCGGCCGGCCCGCTGCGTGCCACGATCGCGGAACGCCCGTTCTTCGACCCTCGCAAGACGCTCGCCGCCGCCTGAACACCCGCCCGGAAGGAATCCTCTCGACATGTCCGAACTCTCGATTCAGCTCCGCTGGCAGCGGGCGGAGCCCGATCTGCAGCCGGGAAAGTTCTCGAACGCGCACACCGTTCGATTCGACGAGCACCACGATCTCCGGGTGGATGCCGCTCCGGACTGGGGCGGCGATCCCGCCAACACCAACCCGGAGCAGGCTCTCGCCTCGGCGCTGTCCAGCTGTCAGATGATGACCTTCCTCGCGCTGGCCGCCAAGGTCGGTTGGCCGGTGGCGAGCTATCGCGATCACGCCATCGCCCATCTCGGCAAGAACCCCGAGGGGCGGATGTCGGTGACGCGCGTCGATCTGCATCCGGAGGTGGACTTCGACGCCGGCTTCGAGCTCGAGGCCGAGCAGCTCGAGCGGATGCAGCACCGCGCGCACCGCTACTGCTTCATCGCCAACACGCTCGCCGACAGCGTGGAAATCAACATACGCTAGGCGCTGGCAACCGAGGGACGACT
>JAULKR010003787.1:0-13660 GCA_032356305.1 Prasiola linearis | reverse complement strand
CCCCCCGGGCCCCCTTTCACCTACTGACCGAGCTGCCATGTTGACTGCGCTGGGAGAGGTGAGCTTATGCCCACAACTGGTTGCAAGGGCCATCCTGAGGTCGGTCAACACCACAATTGGATTGTTTCCGTGCTTCTACTTTTCATTATATATTGAATTCATTGTATATTGTTAACCGCCAATTGAATCAGAGTACAGAGGATATGATGCGAGTCCCGCCATCATACCACCAGTCCGGGCCACTCAGAAATGAGTGCTAGTTGATGGCCATGTGGCTATGCCAGGCGCTCTTCTGCAGTGCTTGCACACCTGTCAGCTGCTTGAAGTTGTACCGGTGTATAACGTCGGCGGCTGGTGTGATGTCAGCAGGTGCCTGTCATGCGACTCTCGGTTTCGCTGTGCAGCTCTCCTAGCTGTACTTCATCCATGACAGACTTCGAATTTGTTGCCGGTGCCCATTAGCTGCTGTGGGTTACCTTGGTGGAGTTGCCCGCCTCTATTCAGTCCTTTCAGCGAGATCAGCCAATCTTTCCACCAGCCAGCTGTGCAGCGCGTGCCCTTGAGCTGAGCCAACGGATGCTCAGTCAACAATCTGTAGACTATCCCGCTGTTGCAGCAGAGCTGTGCGGCCACGAGCTTGGTCGGATACGCTCTCGCGAAGCTCTTACGTTCCGACTTGACGCAACTTGTGCTAATATGCTCCGCAGTCACCTCGTTACAGTCTTGCCGTATACCAACAAGAGCCATCCTTCCCTCCTATGCCCGACGGAGTGTACCACACTGCCCACAGATCAGCATTGTCACCTTTTGTTTTCCATCCCAGTCGGTTTGCGTTGTCGACTTTTTGTTTTCACTGTAGAGTCACGCTTGACATAGGCTTGATCGACCGGAGCTCTGTTCGCTTCAGTGTGCTTCCTGTACAGGCAACCTGCCATGGTCGCCGAAATTGAATTTTGTGTGGTTTTTAGAAGCTCTGGGGAGTGTTAGTGGCCAACAACGGATATGTTGTGGATTCTTAGGAGACGAAAACAAGCTGTGATTTTGAATTGTAATCCGTGTCGTACACTGATAACAGCTGAACATCTTGACATGCAGACATACTTTGAGTAGAAGTGACGTGTGATACGAGAAGCATTGCGCCAGCTGATCAACCGCGCTTATTTGGTAGACTGTTCTCTTGACTCCGACCAGCACATAGGACAAGCACACTGATGCCAGTTACTGATGTCGCATTGTACAACAAGACGGAGGTGTTACCAGTAACGGTGCCACATAGCATCTCGTACAGAGCCAATGTCCATCGTGAATTTGCAGCAGAAACGAAATGAACTTCAACTTTAAACTGTGACAGATTTAAAAAGTAGCATTACGTGTTGTAATCAGCATCAGCATGAGCTGAAGGTGCGTGTATTGCTTCATGCCTCCGAACTCGAAAAGAATATTACCTGGGTCCGGGGCAAATTGCCTGCGGTACAGCACACACATCAAGCAGACCGCAGGGGCTTAAGTGGTGTATAATGGAGGTGCCTGATGAGGGACCAAATCAAGAGGACGAGCATACTGGCTTGAACTTCCTCACAAGCTGAGCAGACAGCAGATGCGTGTTCGAAGCTTGTACCGAAGCTCAAAGAAAGTGTGACTACACTGGAGAATTTGGCCACGGCAATGGCCGAAGGTGTTGACAAAGAAGGGTCAAGCCTCAGACTTTCGGTTACAAAGCACACCAGGTCACGCCCAGCCGGCTCGTCATGATTACTGAACAGATGTGCTGGTTACTTCTTTGAAGAAGTCAAATTTGACAATGATCGACATAGTATTGCATGATGCCGTGTGAAAGGTTGGCTGTACTTCAGCAGATCTTGTCGCAGGTACGTTCTCTTACAACGTGTAATATCTCTGGGATCCATGTAAATCTTACAACTTTGGCGAACATGTGACCTACTAGGTAGTACACACACGACATAGCTGTAGACACCTGACCTACCAGGACTGGTGTAGTCTTATGACTCGACTAGAAGCCCCAGGTTCCCCTGCCAATCGATTGGCCTATGCATACAAATATCAAACTCTCAAGCCAACGTGGCGCGTATTGAGTGCTGCGCAGGCAGACGGACAAGGCTGGCCACTTAAACAACTTGACCCTTTCGATGGATCTCGAAATTTGCCTTCAAGGGGGGATCCCTGGTCCCTTGCGCACCTGTGCGCCACTGACAGCGAGGGGACAAATTTATGGAGACGTACGCCAAGCGATTGAAGACAGAGTGCAGGAATACAAAGGTTGCTGGGGTTAACAGAGACGTGTACACTGTTGCGTTGCACAGCCTGGCCAGTATCCTGGTACACATGTTAAGGTCTGAATCCAGTGGCGAAGTCAACATGAGGAAGCCCTTGTTAGTATTTAGAGCAGTGCATCAAGAAGCCCAATCCTCTACTGCTACTGATTGTGCTGTCATGCACGGACAGCTATTGTACTAGTAGAAAGTGGGTACCAAAGATCGTCATATTCTGAAAGCTCAGTCGTCAGACCTCCTTGTTATGTGGTATCTCAAGCAGGGCAACTACTAGCAGAGAGTAGGTCTGACAAATGAACTAGTAGGTCTGACAAAAGAGCGTAAAGAGCATGATCTGAGGTCCCACCTTCTACACATGTGTACAGGCAGATCTGACACCTGCGCCACATTATATGAACAGTCAAGCCATATTCATGCTTAAGTCTGGTGCACGTTACAACCTTTGTTGGACAGCCCTAATATTCTTCGCCATATGTGGCGCTACAACTCCCGGTGGGCTTCAGTGGGATGCATCACATGACTAATCGCTCGCACGCATTTCAATCTGCCTGTAATCGACTACCTGTAGGCGAAACCTATACTATTGTTCCATGAATACCACTTCCATTTCTATGCATTTATGAATGAAGTTTCGAATGGAATGCGTCTTGGTACGTGTCTATTTCGCAGAAATGGTGAGGTTTGGCATTTTCACTCATCCCACTAATGAAGCTGTGCAGATTCGTAAGCTCTTACAATACTAGTACATATGTGCATGGTGCCTGCTTCACTTCTCTTCGCTGTATTCAATAAGTACACATTTGTGCTTGTAGTCCAGGACGCCACCACTCGTAATTATACAGCCATGTCAACGTGATGTACAGTCACAACCGTGTAATGATATTGTATTTTCTTTGTAAGAAATGTACTTAGATGCTGATACTTTTTTAGTAAGGTAGCTAGTGTCAGTCGTGACTAAGGTCAGAAGCCTTGCAAGAATTGAAACAATATGAAGTTTTGCCAGAAATCTCTTTTGCACCAGCTGCATACGAGCAGATAAAATCTGAGCAGAAGAGAAAAGGGCCCTTCCTTCGGAAAGAGTCCCCAGGGCAGGAGATCCGCGTGTGTGTGTGTGTGTGTGTATGTGTGTGTGTGTGTGTGTGTTTGTGTGTGTGTGTATGCAAGTGTATGCTCGTGTGCATACATATGTGTGTATCAATGCGAGAGAAGCAGAGGGTAAGCAATTTTGAATAGGATATTGGGCAAGAATGACACAAAACGATTTCGGATCAAAGCTGACCTGACGTGTGTTTGCTCATTCATTTAGAACAAATCCCTATGTAAGCAGCTGATCATCGTCACAGAATCTAGTATCGTAAGCTCCAGCGCCCTTCATCCTGACAAATCTCAATTCTTCCTTGCCGCCGGCGCTGCAAAGCCTAAGGCTCAGCACTTCGATGTTGTAACAATAATATCCCGTGCCTTCGGTGTCGTGTCCATGATCAAGTGTCCATGATCGAGTGTGAAGTTACTCTTTGATTGGGCAATTCCCTGATATTTGAGTGCATACTTAATGATTGTCACTCTTCAAGAAGCTTTTTTAAAAAGACCGGTGCCACCCTTGCTGATGCCTTGCTCTGAAAGCTTTCACTAATGTAGCACGATTACTACGCTCTCATCTTCGGCTTCAAAGAGCAGTGCTGCTTATGGTCCCGTACCACCTGTGCGCCTACACAGGAAGTAGGCACAAGGGGTAAGCACACGAAGAAGTGGTCGCCATGGTGCGACACATGTATCCTGAATGAATGAGCTGGCAATATACTTGAAAACTCATTGCAAAGACATTTAGGCCCACAGCTCTTGCGATGCATCCCTATACAGGCTTTCATTGTCAAGGCCGTCGACGTCAGAGGCATATGCTGCAACCAGTGGCCAATAAGAACGCCTCGGCTTCGACAAAATCTTAGCCAAAGACAGTCAGACGACCATCTCACATCATCATAAAGAGGCTGGCCAGATGCTCAGATTGACGCACAAGCACACGCCTCGTGATCATAATCATGATGCAAGCTGCATGTATGTTGTTATGTACACAACTTGCCTTGACAATGACCTGGAACTGGAAAGGTGAATGATGAAGCGCTGACGACAGACTAGCAGAGCAGCTCATCCAGATGAGCTTGCTGACGGATTTCCGGACGTGCTTATCATTGGATGTCATAACTGCCAATTGCAAAGTACAAGAATGCATTAGACAAGAAGCGCGTGCGCGCCGTCAAAGCAAATTTCATGGCCAGCTGGTTGCACCGTACGCTGACGCTAGCAGTAGCAACACCCGTAGCCATGATTGAAGCGACCGTCAAGCGATGGTTAAAACAGGTTACCTTCGGACAATGTACCATCATAACCATGGCGCAATGATTAAGCGATGGGTAAGGGGGTAGGTTAACCTTAGGCAAAATCATCGCGATGGTTGGTGATGGTCAACCATAATTTGCGAACGGTACGAACAGTACTCCACCGGTACCGTCGAAGGCTACCATCGACGACACTTTTCCGACGTATGCATGCGTTACGCCAAATAAGCTCATGCATGTATTCGTTGCAGCCGATTTCTCACTAAATATATCCCGCTGGGTGAAAACATTCCTCTGAGAAGATGTAGCTTCCATTCCAGAGGTGGATGACGGGTTATGAGTGAGTTATGCGCATTCATTCACACAATACTAATGTTTCAATTACTAATAGTAGCGTAGGTTGTCATCTTCATGGAAGAAATTATAAGAAGGTCTCGAAAAAAGAGCTTTCGTCACCTTCGCAAAATCTGGTCGCTTGAGAGAGCCCCTTATCTGCAGCAGTCAGACAACCCCATGCTTTCTACAGCAATATTAATAGATGACATATGCACTCATACAAGAGTCACCCTTTGATGCAACCAATCGATTCCGACTCGTTCAAATATGCTTCTCTTTAAATATTGAGAGATTGTGATGCACAGTATCATGGTAATTCAATTCAATCTATTGATGTCGAAGTTATCTAAATGCTGACACCATATATGATGGTGAGAGATTATTATGTCGTTTCTGTCTGTCAAGAAGACTGGCTGAAATTACATGTTCCGTCTTGACGAGTGTCCATGCCTTGCATCTTTCGAACAAATAGGATCTTTTTGAAAAACATTTCATTTCCGTCATCATAGCAACCCTCACGGTCAAGCACGGTAGGCCAAGTGTTGCTACCATGCTTTGCCAATTGTTCAAAAGAGCGTCAGACACTGGGGATGATGAAGAAGAGTGACAGACAGATAGGTATGATTTAATATGAGAAAATAAGTGGCAGCCAACAGACATATAAGTATAAATCAGCATGAAGAAACAGTGGGGGCCATCAGAGATGTCGACGAGCTTCTCAGCTGCAAATTGCTGAGACTCTTGTTCAACCAACTTTGGCCAGCTGCATAGAGATTGTTCGAGGTGTCTGGCAAGCTGGCATTGCTCAGCAGCATTGAGGATTACACGCAATACGTGCGCAACTGGCTCAGGTTGCCACAGCCGTCTGGCAACCTTGAGGATAACAATTCCGGTGTCAAGATGTTGCAAACTGCTCAAGCTGCCGAAGTCGTCTGATAGCGGACCAGCTGAGGGCAACCAATGGTGTTCAGCTGCTGCAGGCTGCTCAAATTGGCGAGGCTGTCTGGTAAGAAGAGCAGCTCTGGGCATTGAAGTACGTCCAGTCGTTGCAGGTTGCTCAAATTGGCGAGGCTTTCAGGGAAAGACGCCAGTGGGACATCAGTGGCCCCGAATTGCCGAAGGCTCTTTAGCTGGCCGATGGTGTCTGGCAAGGAGACCAGCTTTGCGCAACTGGCAATGTAAAGATGTTGCAAGCAGCTTAGATTGCCGAAGCTGTCTGGCAAGCTGACCAGTCCCGGGCAACCAATCACCTCAACACGTTGCAAGGTGCTCAGGTTGCCGAAGGTGTCTGGCAAGCTTTCTAGCCGACGGCATCCAACAAGTTCAAATCGTTGCAGGCTGCTCAGATTGCCGAAGCTGTCTGGCAAGCTGACCAGATTGGTATCTTCGTAAATCAAAATGTCAAGCAGGCAGCTCAAATTGCCGAAGCTGTCCGGTAAGCTTGACAGCGGATAGACCATAGCCAATTTAAGCTCAATCAGGCTGCATAGATTGCCGAAGCTATCTGGTAAGCTGTCTATTTCTCCGTTTTCAAGGATGCTCAATCGTTGCAGGTTGCTCAGCTTGCAGATGTTGCCCGGGAGGCTAAGCAGCTCATGACACCCACTAATTTGAGCTTCTTTTAAGCTGCTCAGATTGCCGAAGCTGCTCGGGAGGCTAAGCAATTCACCACAAGCATGAAGTACAAGTTTTTGCAAGCTGCTCAGGTTGCCGAAGCTGCCAACCAAGCCAACCAATCGAGGGCACGAAATTATCCTGAGTGTCTGTAGGCTGCCCAAGTCGCCGATGTTCTTCGGTAGCCTGCGTAATCCTATGCGTTTACTGCTGGGCATAATGCCTCGTCGTTCGCTGTCCAAAACTTTCAGACAAATGGCGGATACAATTTACATGTATGTTCTGAACTGTTTCACCTGCCAAACATTATAAACAAGTGGCTCAACGGTGAAACTTCAGAATCATTTTGAAACTTTAGAGCTACACTTGTGCTAGAGTCGCAAGTAAAGTGTCAATGTGACGCGACTGGCTAGCGTGCTTCATACGCTGGAGGAAAGATGCAAACTCGGACGATACCAGGGGACGCATTGCTGTCAAATGCGCACGTTGATGACCATGACGCAGTCTTGCAGGCTTCTACTATATCGCTGCAGGGCGTTTGCGGCATTCCCAGCCTGGCAAACAAATGACGGTACTTGATGATGGGAGGGCACTGGTGTGTGCTCAACAACATAGCAAGCAGTGGACCAGCGCTGCCAGCAAACCTGCAGTGTATCATCCCAGCATGCTCGCTGACATCAGCTCTGATTGATCAGCTCCATGAGCAGCGAATTGATCAGCTGTCGTGACCTCCGTTCAAGATATATAGAGCTCAGCCGAGCTCGGATCGGAAGATCAGGTGTTGCGGCTCCTATGGTCTGCAAGACATCCAGCAGGAGAACTTTATTCTCGAGGCATGACCAGAGGCCTTCTTTACTGAGGAGTGGGGCCTTGATCAACCAATGCATGTCATATGGAAGCCAGAAATAAATTCGTAAACCTCGAAAAGCTGCATTAGTGGTGCACTTTGAATGTGGCTTCAACTTCTAAATCTACACAATTTGCTTGTTAGCCGACAATACCTCTTGACAGGCTTTAGCTAATTTATGTGTACACTTCGTGAATCAACGAATTCGAAATGTGCTTGCAAATTAATTGACCAATCTGGCTCGGAACGTGTTTCAAATCTTCACAGATGAAGTTTTTAGATCTTGATCATTGAAGAAGGGATAGATCAAGCTTAGCGATGTCTATGATATATCATATCATTCCATGAGCTCACTCGAGTGTTGCTCGGAACATAGGCAGTCCCGCACCTTCGGCAAGTATGATCAACGGCGACATTAATCGACTCCAATGAGTGCTCAAATTGCGCGGTTCCTTTCAGTGGCGAGCGCGCTTATTCTACAGATGCGACGAAGTTGACCAGCTTCTATGTTGGTACCAGGGTCAAAGTAGAAATATTAATTAAAAGCCAAAGGGGGTATTAAAGGATTAGGGTATTTTGAGGCTAGGTGAAGTAGAATTACAACTCATTTGAGTTCGACTTCCTGCGCTTGTCGAAGCAATGTAATAAATCGGTGATGTTTGATTACAGAACATGTAGTACATTCAACCACCGCATTCTGAAATCGATTGGGCACTTGCGTCAAGTCACGGTGTCTTGCCTATTATTTCTTCGCCTCATTAATTCATGATCATAACCGCACACTGTGGCACTTGGACTGTCACGGTGACTCACCGGTGAACAGCCCGGAGTTTATCAAAATTTCCCTTTTTATAATAACTATCATCCAAGAAAGCCCTTTGAGTTCTCAACGCGTACGTCACGTACGTGACGCAGTCTGCATGATAATTGCTATATGTGTAATGTCAAAGTACATGTGAAGGGAAGCTGATGCCAGCTGTAGGCAATCCTAGATCCAGAGGAATTCGAGCCTCATGAGGCAGTGATCACTGCCATTGTGGTATCCGATGACGGAGTCCGGCGTGACTCGTGACTCCATCTGTTTATCGACCTGAGCAGCCTGCTTGAACTCGTCATCTCTGATCAGCCCAGGAAAAGTGTCAACTGATCAGCTTGCTAGACAGCTTTGGCAACCTAAGCAGCCTGCAACGACTGCTGCTTTCTGAATGCACTGAGCTCAAATACTTGCCTGACAGCTTCGGCAGCCTGAGTTGTTCACCACAGTTTGACACCTTTACTTGCTTAGGAAAATTCTTGCTGGCTTTCCGAAAGTCTTTGAAGCCAGCATCATATAAACCACTTGCAATTTCTCCTTCGAGAGATCGCTACACAATCAAATTTCAGGGGGTTATCATGTAAGCCGCAGTTATAGCATGGTGCACTTCTGCAATAAAACCCAGTTCACAGATTTCATTGGCTAGCCTAGTACTGAGTATCCTGTTGTGGAGAAGCTGTGGCAGCCTTTCCAGCGCCAGCTTCCAGTCTGATCATCACTTCTAGCTGGATACCAGAGTTCATAGATGAATCGGCATCAATCAGTTGCAAAGCAGGAATGCAAGTCAGAATTGACTCGTTCACTATCATGAAGCGGAACATGGTGAGGCTGCAGGCAAATTTGAAAAGCAAGGGATATTGTACGTAAACAGCTTTGAACTAGTTTCAAAGCAAATGTGACATGTTCCAAAGAAAAGAGGTCACTTGGAAGCATTACACTCTGTTTCTAGTTGTTCCTAATATATGTTGACTGTCGGCATGTTCTATCGGAGAGAACAAGACGGATTAATCACCAAACGCTCTAGTTCCGCTCGCTCGAGCACTTGGACAACAAAGACTAGCTGCAGTCGAATTCCATGTCAAAACTTGTCCTTCTTAAGAAAGAGAGGAATATTGTCTTTGACTTCGTCGATACCAGAAAGACTGCCCTCCCTGCACAGATTCCACATAGCGATTATTTGTTGCCGCAATGGAACATTCCGAGAAACGTTTATGCATGCATGCAGATCACATGTGTCAGATGAAGCGGACATTGATTCAGCATAGCGCTTCTGTAAGTGTATATTTGACCTTCTAGGATCCCAGCTTGCAGAGAAAATTCCATACGAAATGCCCGCCAGGCCGAGGGTGAAGAAGAAGCCGGAAACGAGGTAGGCGGCATACACCGGCAGGTCAATGCCCACGACCTGCGACATTTGAATAATCATATGATGAGCTGGTGGTGAAAGGCAAAAGTCAAGGGAGAAGAATCCTTCATCACACTCGGCCTCGATGCTAGCAGTCTGCAACACAGAGCCTAACAAGTTTATTCGCCAGTGTCAAGATAACTTTGGAGCTTCACTTCTTCGACTTTGAAAAGTCGACACCAGGTCATCAGTGAACAATCCGCACTCGATACCATTGGCTGACATACACGGCAAGCTGGATGCTTGGTCTCTACAGATGCAGGGGGCGTACGTTGTTAAGGTAAGCCAAACCTGGCAGTGATACCAAGCCCAGCACAACGGGAACTCCACTGAAAAAAAGGATGCGTGGCAGTATCCGGTCGCCTACTTCCACTGCGCCGTCATCTACAGGATCTTGCTGGACCTGCAAAGGAAGTGGCGGCATCTCTTATGACCACTTATTGACCCATTTTGGGTCTATCTCCATTATTTCGAGTCTAGCGTGAGTGATCAGGGCCGACAGGGTCATCAAAGCTGCGAGAGGCCAGCTCAGACCTGCTGACTGGCTATAGGGAGCTGCTGAGACTGCTGCTTTCGGTCTAGCGGAGCCTGGACCTGCGAATTGCGGTTTGTGACCGAGGACTGCGGAACAATCAAGGCACAGCGTCAAGGGTGCATCGCCCATCGCGTGACAAGCACTGAATCAGGATGTGACTTCACAACACATCAACTTACAGAATCTGCGCAGCAAGATTCAGCATCTGCATCTGCAGCTGCATGATTCAGAATCGAGAACATACACGGTATCGCGTCACGTGTATAGCTTGTCGCGGAAGGGCTTAACATAGTGCCGCCATCAGAGAGCCACGAGCATCTTTTAAAATCTCGCCTTGAGTTTATCTGCCTCTATCTTTGCCCGCCTTTCGGCTTTTGGCCCGCGCTTCGACATTGCAGTGACCAATAGAGGACTTGCAGGCTTGCAACATTGCATCCTGCCCTGTATCCCACGAAACAATCTCGCAAGAGTACCGGTTGGATTCATGAATATTCTGCAATGAAATTTCCAAGCAGCATACCTGCCATTGCTCCGGAAATGAGGAGCGAGTCAATGAATGCAGAGCATTGAATGCAGCCGGCATCTGCTATGTCTGCAACAGTCGCGCTAGGTTTCTACACAAACAATGTGTGAGAATGAAGTATTATTGCCAGGGTGTGACGAAGTGGCAGGCACCAGTTTGAAAATTGATTGACAGTTCCGTCATCAATCATGATGCATCAACAGGCCCGATCTATAGAGTACAAGACATGAACTGCAAAAAGGGTTTCTCAATTAGATTGCCTAACATAACAGTACGCCGCTTTTTCTTGCTCTCTTTCTCATAATGACAGAACTCGTACCGTATCAAAGCGTGCAAATATCTAGCGTAGGTCCGCTCAGAGCATGTACAGATATATGTCACAGTGCATCATGACTTAGCGACTGTGCTACCTGGCCTGCGGCTTCGGTATTTCACCACGATGAAACTTGCTGATGAGCATGCTGTCGGGCAATTTGCTCAGGCACGTATCGGCTCTATCTTGCTGAATGATCTAGTAATATGTAGCAGCTATGAACATTTCTGCAATGGGTGATGTTGGACGCAAAGATATATGCTATCTTGTGTGCCTTGTGTCCTGTATCTTGTGTGCCCTGTGTCCTGTGGGGAGAAACGTCCTACAGTCTCGCCATGTTCAAGCCAGTGTGTAAGCATCTGCATAATTTCCTATTTCTCTTTCAAGTCACCACACAAGGAGTCTGATGCTACGATTGTGTCTGATGCCTTGATCTGAATGCGCAGGCACCTAAACGTCGAAATCGTATGACCGCAGCATTTGTGGCAAGGCTGCGCACAGAAGCGACCCTTCATGGGCATATTGGGTGTGTTCAAGCCATCTGTGAATACTTTACAAGGGCCCGTCAATCCGAGTGCCGTGCTCTTACAGGCTTAAGGCTTGAACGGGAAGCAGCTATCAGTGTGTCTGCAGTTTCTATGCAAAACCTCGAGAAGATCCACGACAGTGACATGGAAAGGCATGATGGTGGAATTTGTCACCACACGAGGCATCGGCTGTTGCTTGCAGCTGTGTGAATCGGTTGGCGTGGAGCGCCGATGGCAATTACCTGGCCTCGGGATCCGATGATCGCACTGTTCATGTGCGTGTCCCAGGCTTGCTCCACGTCCAGCAGCTGATCACGCTCCGATTGTTACTCACGCTACCTGTCACCATTTCTTTTTTCATGGCCTGCTTTTGCGCTGCTCTGTCTTTCGTGCATCGCACTCTCTGTTCAAACACCAGTCCGACGTGCAGTTCTTTTGGTCGCCACCCTTGCCGGCCTGGTTTGGTCGCTGCCGCAGATCTGGCCGTACCCCCAGGACAGTCCCTCTCGGCGAATGCGCATAGAAACACACCACCAAGTGCGGAGCCCGACCACCTGACACCCTGACGCGATCTCGGGGTCACCGGTGCCTTGATCCTTGAAGTGCTCATGCGCCCACATGGCAGCAGCTGAACGATCGATGGCAGTCCGATTGGTTTCTTATATTTAGAGCCCCGCTCATTCCTGCTGTCATTGACCACGTGGTGCCATCAGCCCTTGGGTTTTGAGATTGCAGCCCTCTCTCGGCCCCCTGTCGGTCCACACGTGCACTCCCCTCACCCCAAGCGACGTGTGACCATGTGGGGAAGGCCCTCGAGGCAGGGAGGCCATCGTGGCGCAGGGCAACATCTTTGGCGTCGCTTGGCTTCCTGGGACCTCTAATCAGGAAGTCGTCACCGGGGCCATGGACTACACAGGTGCTCCGAACCCTCCAAACTCGTAGACACTGAACCCTGGGGCTGCTTCAGCATCTTTACGGCAAAGCTCAGACCTGGGGAAGCTGCGGAGCTGATTCACGAGATATACTTACTCGTCAGTATGTAATGAATATCTCATCACAGAGTCGACAGCTGTCTGGTTCTGGTAGGTGCTTGACGAAGCTTGTGCGTCTGTTAATCCGCAATGCCGTCCGACTGTGCGGCAAAGCTCTTCTTATTGCGACACTTTCGCACTGTTGACGCATTTGCAATGCGCCTCGTCCTGCGTGTGAGCAGTACAGCATCACGTCATGGCGCCGGGAGCAGCACAGCGACCCTCTGCACGAACGGCAGCAGGCAGTCAGGGAGGGAGCGTCTCCACTGTGAGCTGTGTCACAACGATGTATGCCGCGCACAGGGGTCGTGTCAAGGTCTGACCGACCGTAACGTCCAAACTCGACCCTTAACAAACGCTCTCCTTTGGAGCTCCCGTCTTTGTTGTTGGATTTGTAGCTTTCCAATGGGACCGACCTCCCGTCTTCCCTTCAACGCAATTTTGGCTCTCGTTGGGGTTTCCGAATGTTGGGTTTGTAATCCTCCCGTGGGAAGACAGGAGGTCAGTCTGACTGGTCTGAAATTATGAATGAACATGTAAGGCTCAGCTCTGCTTCTGTATTTGGCCTTTCGCATCGTGTGTTGCATGCAATGAGACGCATACATGCTACTTTGCATTATGTGCTGTTTACCACAGTGCGCTGCAAATGTGAAGTTCTGGGGCCTTCAATAGCCTGTCTATCCTGCTTGTACTGTCAATTCTATTTCTGTAGCGTGTTGCTCCTTGTTAGGTTGAGCTGACGTGACAGCCCACTTGACAAGTTGACAACCCATGTAATGGACAGCCCAACTGTGCAAGACTTGCGTATCTGCAAATTTGATTACGGTCAATCACACACGTTACTCGTGGCTCATTCGAAGCCTCAAACAGTAGCCTGTCAGCGCTTCCAGCCCCCTGTAGCATTCCTTTCAGACAGAGCTTGAGGTTTTCATTGGGTACGGTATTCTGAAAAACATGTCTTATCAGATAATGAGCGAATGTACTTGGCTGTACGTGTCAAGCGCGAGATCCTCCCCCCCCTACCACACACACACACACACACACATACACACACACACACACACACACACACACACACACACACACAC